>CAWUFW010017019.1:0-282176 GCA_963921515.1 Calotriton arnoldi
TACACAGACTTGGCCAGCATACACAGAATTCCTTCCTTTGAGTGGTCTTCACTGTGTGTTGGTGTTGTTGTGGTGGCTACTTGTCTGGATGTGTTTGTTAGTTCTATTTGTGCCACTGCCTAGCTGTAGTTGTAGTTGTGTTTGTACATGTGATGGCACGGTTGGATGTAACTTTTTTGATGGCATGTGTTGTGTTTATCTGACTGACATACACATTTTGGGATGATTCTGTTCTGGTTGCTGTGTAATTGCTATGAGTGCATGGTTTGACTCTCCCTTGACAGTGATGTGTGTGTGTTTTGTGTCAGAATATTGTGTACATTTGTTGTGTACTCACCAGCATCTGGGATGTTCTCTAGTCCATATACGCTCACTGGCGGAAGGATGGCCCGCACCTTCTCCTCCCAGGGCCGGAGGTATACTGGCTTGGCAGGAGGGCCACTGCCGGTGTATTGGCTGATGAGGTAGTCTTTCTTGAGCAGCTCCCGGACCCTCCTGCGCACGTCATACCACCTGTTCTGGATGTCGGTCTTTGTGCGCAGACATGGTGATTGTGCGTTCACCCTGTTGATGATCCTCTCCCACATCTTGGTTTTCTGGGAGATGGGGGTCTGTTGGACCAGTGCGCCAAACAGCTGTGGCTCTACCCTGAGGATCTCGTCTACCAGGACTTCCAATTCACAATCTAGGAACTTGTGATTCTTCTTGGGGGCATGGTGATGGGTGGTGATGGTGAGTGATGTGTGTGTTGGTGTGCAGGTGAGGGTGTGTGAGTGTGTGTTTTGCTGGGTGTATGTGAGGTAGGTATTTGTTGGTGTGCTGATGGTGTGTGGCTTGTGTGAGGGATGAGCTGTGGGTTTGTGGTTGCTTTCTCTTGGGTGCTGGCAGTGGAATGGCATTTGCAAAGGCTCATGGTAGTGATTTGTGTCCTTTATATAGGTGGAGTTGTGGGTGTGTCTTTGTTCTCTGTCCCCACCCCCCAGTATTTATTGGCTTGGTAATTGCTTGTTTGGCCTTTTTTGGGTGATTTTTCCTTTGTGCTGTTTGTGTATGTTGGAAACGTTCTTGTGACCGAGTCGGACCCTGCATTGGTCTCGTACGGTGTTCTCCGTTTCGTTCACGCTGTGTTTGTGCAGTTTTCTATGCTGCGTACGCGTCGGTCGCGGTGTATTGTGTTGCTTCGGCTCGGTTTTGTATGCGTGTCGGTCGTACGGCTTGTCCTCCGTCCGACTCGCTCGTGGTTTTCGCGCCTTGCATCGTACTTAGCGGTTTGGAGTTAGCGTGTACGTTTCGGTCGGATTTGTTCCGGGTGCGTGTCGGTCGGTTGGATTCGCGTGTTTTTCCGGCCGGATTGCTGTTTTCCGTGCGACTCGGTCGGTCGACTTGGTTTCCTTACGTGTCGGTCGGATTTTTCGCGCCTTGCATCGTACTTGGCGTGTCGGGCGCCACGGGTACGTGTCGGTCGGTATTTTTTCCGGATCCGAGTCGGTCGGTGCTTTTTCCGGCCCGAATCGGAATCGACCCCTAAGTGTGTATACAGGCAAATCCAATGGTCATGAGGCATGTGATGTATCCCAGAACGGTGAAACTGAGAAATATAGTCACTCAATCAATCAATGAACTGCACTTTATTCGGTTTCTGCATAACACCATAAAAGTATTCTAAAACCATAAATAATATAAAACATAATCTAATACAATATATTTGTACAAAACTAACAAATCTAGTATAAAATTATCATTCAGTATGAAAATATTGTTATAAAGCGCATGTACAATGAATCATTTAGAATGAGCGAAAAAGGGGAGAATAAGCACAAAAACCCTAACTGAGCTATATGTGTCACCAGCAAGCCTAACAAGGCAATACACTGTCATTTAAAAACAACTTTTAATTAATCGCAACATGCTCTAAACCTCACTGCTGATTTCAGAAAATTAAGAACAAAAACGACAGTATCACCGGACAACAATTGTACATAGAGAAAAGTTGGTCGCACCTGCTTAAACTCCAACCTTTTTAAAATTGGGATGATAAAACTTTTCCGAGGAATCACATAATGCTTACAAAATATTCAAAAGTGAAGCATGTCATGTGGAGACTTACCGTCACAGCCACAGGACTCTAGGGTCTGACCTCTGCTCACCCGCAAGGCTGAGCCAACAGAAGGTGGAAGAGATCAAGCGAAACCTGGTCAATAAGAAACATTCATAAGTACTAAGAGGCCCTAAAAGGTATGAAATGAAATGAAATGAAATTTGTACTTGTAAAGCGCACTTATACCCCCAAAGGGGTGTCCTGGCGCTGTACGCATACCGCTGTGGAACCCTTCCTGGCTTTTCCCTGTGAAATGTCCACTCCTGGGCACCCCCAGGGTGAAGCCAGGCATCCCAGCGCTGTTGGGGCCGTTGTGGAGATTAAGCAAGCTATTGCCCAGAGTTGCAGAGTGGGACCCATGATTAGAATAGGCACCGAGGCGAGAATTATCAGGTCCGAGGAAATTGAGCCCAAGACCCGCCGAGGCGGGAATTGAACCCTGGTCCCGGGCCGGATCTCTGCATCAGGGTCTGCCGCTCTAACCATTGAGCCACACTTCTCCCCAAGCAGGGATCCACCCACTAGCACCAGGGAGGGGGGGAGCGGCCCCTTGGGCAAGGGCCTTTGCTCCCCCCATATTCTTTTGGGCATAACAGGGGGCAGAAAGCCCACTAGAAATCAGGGATTTTTTTTTATTGATGTTGGGGTGGGTGCTACCCAAAAAGGGCATGGCAATGCCCCCACCCCCGAGAGAAATGCCAGTCTTTCTACCCCCCAGGGGGCAGACGGGGGCAGTAGCCCCCAATCTGCCCCCAGGGGGGCAGAAAGCCCACTAGAAACCAGGGATTTTTTTTTATTGATGTTGGGGTGGGGGCTGCCCACAATGGGCATGAAAATGCCCCCACCCCAGTGAAATTCCAGTCTTTCTATCCCCCGGTGGCAGATGGGGTCAGTAGCCCCCAATATGCCCCCCGGGGGGGAAGAAAGCCCACTAGAAACCAGGGATTTTTTTTTAATGGATGTTGGTGTGGGGGTCGCCCAAAAAGGGCATGGCAATGCCCCTACCCCCCCAGAGAAATGTCAGTCTTTCTGCCCCCTGAGGGGGCAGACGGGGGTAATAGCCCCCAATCTGCCCCCCGGGGGGGCAGTAAGCCCACTAGAAACCAGGGATATTTTTTATTGATATTGGGGTGGGGGCTGCCAAAAATGGGCATGACAGTGCCCCCATCCCCAGTGAAATTCCAGTGTTTCTGCCCCCCCCCCAGGGGGCAGAGAGCCCATTAGAAACCAGGGATTTTTTTTTATTGATGTAGGGGTGGGGCTGCCCAAGATGGGCAGGCCAATGCCCACCCTCCCCAAAAAAATGCAACAGTCTTTCTGCTCCCTCCAAGGGCAGATGGGGGCAGTAGCACCTGATGGGGGCCGAAAGCCCACTAGGCACCAGGGATATGTGAAAAAACACATTTCCCACATATATTTGGGTGGAATCACCGTGCCGGCACAAATGTCCTACCCCACAGCATTCCCCTCAGTCTCCCGAGTAAAATGATACCTCACTTGTGTGGGTTGGGCAAGGGCCTGTGACTGGGAAGAGCCCAAAACATAGGGATTAAGGGTATAGCACCGAGAATTCTAAGCGCTACATTTTTTTAAAAATACGTTTTTAGCCAATTCTGCATTGGACACCCACACAAGTGAGGTATCATTTTACTCGGGACACTAAGGAGAATGCTGTGGGGTAGGACATTTGTGCCGGCACGGTGATTCCACACAAACATATGTGGAAAATGTGGTTTTTCCAGCTAAATGTGAGGTTTGCAACAGATTCTGGGTAGGGAAACGTTGGGGGATCCACGCAAGCCATACCTCATTGGACTCCCCAGGCTGTCTAGTTTTCAGAAATGTGTGGGTTTGCTAGGTTTCCTTAGATGGCGGCGAGCCCGGGGCCAAAACCCCAGGTGCCCCCCCAAAACCTGGTAGTTTTGTTATAGGTAATTTTGAAGTCTCCACAGCATGATTTGGGCCATTTCCTGTTGCAGCCACTATGCCTACCCACACAAGTGAGGTACCATTTTTATCGGAAGACCTGGGGGAACGCTGGGTGGTAGGAAATTTGTGGATCCACGCAGATTCCAGAACTTTCCCACACAGAAATGTGAGAAAAAAGTGATTTTTTTCAGCTAAATTTGAGGTTTGCAGGGGATTCTGGGTAGGAAAACGTTGGGGGACCCACGCAAGCCATACCTCGCTGGACTCCCCCAGGTGTCTAGTTTTCAGAAATGTATGTGTTTTGTAGGTTTCCCAAGATGGCCGCCGAGCCCGGGGCCAAAAACCCAGGTTACCCCCCTTGCAAAACCAGGTTGTTTTGTGATAGGTCATTTTGATGTCTCATCAATACGTTTTGGGCCCTTGCCTGTCGCGGGTACCTGACCCACCCACACAAGTGAGGTACCATTTTTATCAGGAGACCTGCGGGACTGCTGTGTAGAAGGAAATTTGTGGATCCACGCAGATTCCAGAACTTTCCCACACAGAAATTGGAGAAAAAAGTGATTTTTTTCAGCTAAATTTGAGGTTTGCAGGGGATTCTGGGTAGGGAAATGTTGGGGGACCCACGCAATCCATACCTTGCTGGACTCCCCCGGGTGTCTAGTTTTCAGAAATGTGTGGGTTTGGTAGGTTTCTCAAGATGGCCACCGAACCGGGGCCAAAAACCCAGGTTACCCCCCTTGCAAAACCAGGTTGTTCTGTGATAGGTCATTTTGATGTCTCCTCAATATGTTTTGGGTCCTTGCCTGTCGTGGGTACCTGACCCACCCACACAAGTGAGGTACCATTTTTATCGGGAGACCTGGGTGAATGCTGTGTAGAAGGAAATGTGTGGATCCACGCAGATTCCAGAACTTTCCCACACAGAAATTGGAGAAAAAAGTGATTTTTTCAGCTAAATTTGAGGTTTGCAGGGGATCCTTGGTAGGGAAATGTTGGGGTACCCACGCAAGCCATACCTTTCTGGACTCCCCCGGGTGTCTAGTTTTCAGAAATGTGTGGGTTTGGTTGGTTTCCCTAGATGGCCGCTGAGCCTGGGGCCAAAAACTCATGGGACCCCCCTTGCAAAACAAGGTTGTTTTGTGATAGGTAATTTTGATGTCGCCTCAATAGGTTTTCGGCCCTTGCCTGTCGTGGGTACTTGACCCACCCACACAAGTGGGGTACCATTTTTCTCAGAAGACTTTGGTGAATGCGGGGTGGGTGGTATTGTGTGGATCCACGCAGATTCCAGAACTTTCCACCACAGAAATGTGAGGAAAATGTGTTTTTTTTTACAACTTTTGAGGTTTGCAAGGGATTCTGGGTAACAGAACCCAGTGAGAGCCAGACAAGTCACCCCATCCTGGATTCCCCTGGGTGTCTAGTTTTCCAAAATATATAGGTTTGCTAGGTTTTCTTAGGTGCCGGCAGAGCTAGTGTTCAAAATCTACAGCTATGGCACTTTGCAAAAAAAGGGTCCGTTTTCACTGTGAAAATGTGGTGTGTTCACGTTGCGTTTTGGGCCGTTTCCTGTTGCGGGCACTAGGCCTACCCACACAAGTGAGATACCATTTTTCTCGGAAGACTTTGGGGAATGCGAGGTGCATGGAATTTTGTGGATCCACGCAGATTCAAGAACTTTTCACCACAGAAATGTGAGGAAAATGTGTTTTTAAAAAAATTTTTTTTGAGGTTTGCAAGGGATTCTGGGTAACAGAACCTGGTGAGAGCCAGACAAGTCCCCCCATCCTGGATTCCCCTGGGTGTCTAGTATTCAAAAGTGTAAAGGTTTGCTAGGTTTCCCTAGGTGCCGGCAGAGCTAGGGTTCTAAATCTACAGCTAGGCACTTTGCAAAAAAAGGGTCCGTTTTCACTGTGAAAATGTGGTGTGTCCACGTTGCGTTTTGGGCCGTTTCCTGTCGTGGGCACTAGGCCTACCCACACAAGTGAGGTACCATTTTTCTCGGAAGACTTTTGGGAATGTGGGGTGGGTGGAATTTTGTGGATCCACGCAGATTCCAGAACTTTCCACCACAGAAGTGTGAGGAAAATGTGGTTTTTGTGACAAATTTTGAGGTTTGCAAGGGATTCTGGATAACAGAACCTGGTGAGAGCCAGACAAGTCACCCCACCCTGGATTCCCCTGGGTGTCTAGTTTTCAAAAATGTATAGGTTTGCTAGGTTTCCCTAGGTGCCGGCAGAGCTAGGGTTCAAAATCTACAGCTAGGCACTTTGCAAAAAAAGGGTCTGTTTTCACTGTGAAAATGTAGTGTGTCCATGTTGCGTTTTGGGCCATTTCCTGTCACGGGCACTAGGCCTACCCACAAAAGTGAGGTACCATTTTTCTTGGAAGACTTTGGGAAATGCGGGGCAAATGGAATTTTGTGGATCCACGCAGATTCCAGAACTTTCCACCACAGAAATGTGAGGAAAATCTTTTTTTTTTTACACATTTTGAGGTTTGCAAGGGATTCTGGGTAACAGAACCTGGTGAGAACCAGACAAGTCACCCCATCCTGTTTTCCCCTGGGTGTCTAGTTTTCAAAAATGGAAAGGTTTGCTAGGTTTCCCTAGGCGCCGGCAGAGCTAGGGTTCAAATTTTACAGCTAGGCACTTTGCAAAAAAAGAGTCCGTTTTCACTGTGAAAATGTGGTGTGTCCACGTTGCATTTTGGGCCGTTTCCTGTCGCGGGCACTAGGCCTACCCACACAAGAAAGGTACCATTTTTCTCGGAAGACTTTGGGGAATGCGGGGTGGGTGGAATTTTGTGGATCCACGCAGATTCAGAACTTTCCACCACAGAAATGTGAGGAAAATGTGGTTTTTTTTACAACTTTTGAGGTTTGCAGGGGATTCTGGGTAACAGAACCTGGTGAGAGCCAGACAAGTCACCCCATCCTGGATTCCCCTGCGTGTATGGTTTTCAAAAATGTATAGGTTTGCTAGGTTTCCCTAGGTGCCGGCAGATCTAGGGTTCAAATTCTACAGCTAGGCACTGTGCAAAAAAAGGGTCCGTTTTCACTGTGAAAATGTGGTGTGTCCATGTTGCGTTTTGGGCCATTTCCTGTCGCGGGCACTAGGCCTACCCACACAAGAAAGGGACCATTTTTCTCGGAAGACGTTGGGGAATGCGGGGTGGGTGGAATTTTGTGGATCCACGCAGATTCCAGAACTTTCCACCACAGAAATGTGAGGAAAATGTGTTTTTTGTTTTTACAAATGTTGAGGTTTGCAAGGGATTCTGGGTAACAGATCCTAGTGAGATCCAGACAAGTCACCCCATACTAGATTCCCCTGGGTGTCTAGTTTTCAAAAATGTATTGGTTTGCTAGATTTCCCTAGGTGCCGATAGAGCTAGGGTTCGAAATCTACAGCTAGACACTTTGCAAAAAAAGGGTCCGTTTTCACTGTAAAAATAAAGTGTGTCCACGTTGCGTTCTGAGCCGTTTCCTGTCGCAGGCACTAGGCCTACCCACACAAGTGAGGTACCATTTTTATCGGAAGACTTTGGGGAATGCGGGGTGGGTGGAATTTTGTGGATCCACGCAGATTCCAGAACTTTCCACCACAGAAATGTGAGGAAAATGTGTTTATTTTGACACATTTTGAGGTTTGCAAGGGATTCTGGGTAACAGAACCTGGTGAGAACCAGACAAGTCACCCCATCCTGTTTTCCCCTGGGTGTCTAGTTTTCAAAAATGGAAAGGTTTGCTAGGTTTCCCTAGGTGCCGGCAGAGCTAGGGTTCAAATTCTACAGCTAGGCACTTTGCAAAAAAAGTGTCAATTTTCACTGTGAAAATGTGGTGTGTCCATGTTGCATTTTGGGCCGTTTCCTGTCGCGGGCACTAGGCCTACCCACACAAGAAAGGTACCATTTTTCTTGGAAGACTTTCGGGAATGCGGGGTGGGTGGAATTTTGTGGATCCACGCAGATTCCAGAACTTTCCACCACAGAAATGTGAGGAAAATGTGTTTTTTTTAAACACATTTTGAGGTTTGCAGGGGATTCTGGGTAACAGAACCTGGTGAGAGCCAGACAAGTCACCCCATCCTGGTTTCCCCTGGGTGTATGGTTTTTAAAAATGTATAGGTTTGCTATGTTTCCCTAGGTGCCGGCAGAGCTATGGTTCAAATTCTACAGCTAGGCACTGTGCAAAAAAAGGGTCCGTTTTCACTGTGAAAATGTGGTGTGTCCACGTTGCGTTTTGGGCCATTTCCTGTCGCGGGCACTAGGCCTACCCACACAAGAAAGGTACCATTTTTCTCAGAAGACTTTGGGGAATGCGGGGTGGGTGGCATTTTGTGGATCCACGCAGATTCCAGAACTTTCCACCACAGAAATGTGAGGAAAATGTGTTTGTTTTTTTTACAAATGTTGAGGTTTGCAAGGGATTCTGGGTAACAGATCCTAGTGAGATCCAGACAAGTCACCCCATACTAGATTCCCCTGGGTGTCTAGTTTTCAAAAATGTATTGGTTTGCTAGATTTCCCTAGGTGCCGGTAGAGCTAGGGTTCAAAATCTACAGCTAGACACTTTGCAAAAAAAGGGTCCGTTTTCACTGTAAAAATAAAGTGTGTCCACGTTGCGTTCTGAGCCGTTTCCTGTCGCGGGCACTAGGCCTACCCACACAAGTGAGGTACCATTTTTATCGGAAGACTTTGGGGAATGCGGGGTGGGTGGAATTTTGTGGATCCACGCAGATTCCAGAACTTTCCACCACAGAAATGTGAGGAAAATGTGTTTATTTTGACACATTTTGAGGTTTGCAAGTGATTCTGGGTAACAGAACCTGGTGAGAACCAGACAAGTCACCCCATCCTGTTTTCCCCTGGGTGTCTAGTTTTCAAAAATGGAAAGGTTTGCTAGGTTTCCCTAGGTGCCGGCAGAGCTAGGGTTCAAATTCTACAGCTAGGCACTTTGCAAAAAAAGAGTCCGTTTTCACTGTGAAAATGTGGTGTGTCCACGTTGCGTTTTGGGCCGTTTCCTGTTGCGGGCACTAGGCCTACCCACACAAGTGAGGTACCATTTTTATCGGAAGACTTTGGGAAATGCGGGGTGGGTGGAATTTTGTGGATCCACGCAGATTCCAGAACTTTTCACCACAGAAATGTGAGGAAAATGTGGTTTTTTTTTACACATTTTGAGGTTTGCAAGGGATTCTGGGTAACAGAACCTGGTGAGAACCAGACAAGTCACCCCATCCTGTTTTCCCCTGGGTGTCTAGTTTTCAAAAATGGAAAGGTTTGCTAGGTTTCCCTAGGTGCCGGCAGAGCTAGGGTTCAAATTCTACAGCTAGGCACTTTGCAAAAAAAGTGTCCATTTTCACTGTGAAAATGTGGTGTGTCCACGTTGCATTTTGGGAGGTTTCCTGTCGCGGGCACTAGGCCTACCCACACAAGAACGGTACCATTTTCTCGGAAGACTTTGGGGAATGCGGGGTGGGTGGAATTTTGTGGATCCACGCAGATTCCAGAACTTTCCACCACAGAAATGTGAGGAAAATGTGTTTTTTTTAAACACATTTTGAGGTTTGCAGGGGATTCTGGGTAACAGAACCTGGTGAGAGCCAGACAAGTCACCCCATCCTGGATTCCCCTGGGTGTATGGTTTTTAAAAATGTATAGGTTTGCTAGGTTTCCCTAGGTGCCGGCAGAGCTAGGGTTCAAATTCTACAACTAGGCACTGTGCAAAAAAAGGGTCTGTTTTCACCGTGAAAATGTGGTGTGTCCACGTTGCATTTTGGGAGGTTTCCTGTCGCGAGCACTAGGCCTACCCACACAAGAAAGGTACCATTTTTCTCGGAAGACTTTGGGGAATGCGGGGTGGGTGGAATTTTGTGGATCCACGCAGATTCCAGAACTTTCCACCACAGAAATGTGAGGAAAATGTGTTTTTTTTTTTACAAATGATTAGGTTTGCAAGGGATTCTGGGTAACAGATCCTAGTGAGAGCCAGACAAGTCACCCCATACTAGATTCCCCTGGGTGTCTAGTTTTCAAAAATGTATTGGTTTGCTAGATTTCCCTAGGTGCCGGTAGAGCTAGGGTTCAAAAGCTACAGCTAGACACTTTGCAAAAAAAGGGTCCGTTTTCACTGTAAAAATAAAGTGTGTCCACGTTGCGTTTTGAGCCGTTTCCTGTCGCGGGCACTAGGCCTACCCACACAAGTGAGGTACCATTTTTATCGGAAGATATTGTAGAGCAACTTTTATTACCTATTGACTTTTGATGCATTTCTGCCTTCCAAATGAAAGACAATGTGTAAAAAAGAAATCACTTTGAAAAATGCCCTATAATTCTCAGGCTAGTATGGGTTCTCACAATTTCGGAAATGTGCAAATATCTACTGTTTCTAAACTCTATGTTTATTTCCAATTTCAGAAATACATAGGTGTCTTTCATACCGATTTTTCCATGTATATATTTTCCCAAATTAATTGCTATTTACCCGGTACATAATAAAAAACCATTGCAAGACGCTGCTCAGTTATTGGCTCTGGGTTCGTCGGGTTCTTGGTGAACCTACAAGTCCTATATATCCCCACAACCAGAAAGGTCCAGCCGATGTAACGGTATATTGCTTTCAAACAGCTGTCATAATTAGAAGAAGTTACAGGTGAAAACGTTGGCACAAATGGCTGTTTTTGTCAACTAATTTTAAATTTTTCCTATATTCAACTGTTAGTTTCTATAAAGAAACCTTGAAGGATCTACACAAATGACCCCTTGCTGAATTCAGAATTTTGTCTACTTTTCTAAAATGTATAGCTCTCCAGGATCCATTATTGCTTTCATACCCATTTCTACCATTAACTGGAAGAAGGTTGAAAGCACAAAAAATAGCAAAAATAGGCTATGTCACAGTAAAATGCCAAAACTGTGTAAAAAATGTTGGTTTTCTGACAAAAGTCTGTCAGTCCCTAAAATCTGGGAAAAATGGTGATTTCAGCCCCACAAACCCTTTGTTGATACCATTTGCAGGGAAAAAACCAGACGCTTTCATTTGCAGCACTTTTTTCCCATTTTTCCAACAAAACCCAAAATTTAGCTGTATTTTGGCTAATTTCTAGGTCCCCTCCAGGGGAATCCACAAACCCTGGGTACCTTTAGAATTCCATGATGTTGGAAGAAAAGGACGCAAATTTGGTGTGGTCAAAAAGTTATAGGGGCCTAAGTGCGAACTACCCCAAATAGACAAAAAAAGGCTTCGCACAGGGGGAAAAGGCCTAGCAGCGAAGGGGTTAAGGGTCGAAGAGCCAACAGGTCAGAAAAGTAGGGCACCCCCAATTCTTCATGTACCACCATATTAGATGTTCCCTGGGACACACATAAAAGACGTTTCAGAAAAGTATTCTCAGCCACTTGTAATTCGTCCATTGCAGCATGACCCCATATTTCGCTACCAAAAGAGGCTTTAGTGACCCATTTAGCCTGATATAACTGCAGGAGTGCAGCAATTGGTCTACTGACTAATCTTGAAGCAAAATTAAGAATAGCTGTATTAGCGCGCAATAGGTCTCCCCTCTCCTTCTCTGTTTTACTGGCCCCCATTTCATTTTTTCATCAATCAGGACCCCAAGGTACGAAAAAACATATGTACAAGGGACCTGAGCAGATCCAACCATAAACCGATAGAGCTTTCTAGAGCGAGGTCCCTCCTGCATCACATAGGATTTGGAATCATTTATTGACAAGTCCAAATCCACTATAAAGGAGGAAAAGGAGTTGAGCAGTAATTGCAGCCCTCTTGCGGTCCGAGACATAAGGACCGCGTCATCCGCATATAATAAAACCAGCAGGCAGCGCGACCCACCTGAGCGTAATCTACCTTTGTCTCCCATAAAACTTTTTCTAATTTGTTAATATACAAATTGAACAGAAAAGGGGCTAAAATGCACCCTTGACGTACTCCTCTTTTTATTGAAATCTGGCGGGAAACCCTAAGATCTTGTGCATATCTAACCTCAGCCTTTGTGTCTCTGTGGAGATCCTCCAGGTAATTCAAGCTAGCCTGGCTGATAAGGGGTGATGACCCAAAACCCATTGCAGGATGCTTTTTTCTGGTCCAGGGAGGACATGGCTTGGCAGTTCGGTCTGGACTGTTGCCATGAGGCACAGGGTCAAGACTGATTTCCATATGGCTGGGTCTAAATTGGAGTGGCATGGTGAGCAAAAGAACAATGGATTTAACCCAGATCTATTGACTGGGGCTAGATGTTTGATTTGCTCCTCATTCTGTCCATCATCTGTGTGTCTTTTGCTTTCTCGCCCTAAGTGTGCCGGGTATGCTCAGAAGTGGGTCCTGGGCTCACTGTGCCACTGGATTCAAGCTAGCCTGGCTGATGAGGGGTGATGCCCCGAATCCAGTCCCAGGATGCTTGTTTCAGGTCTAGGGAGGACCTGACTTGGCAGTTCAGTCTGGACTGTTCCCATGAGGCACAGGGTCAAGACTGATTTGCATATGGCTGCATCTAAACTGGGGTAGCATGGTGAGCAAAAAAGAACGATGGATGTAACCCAGACCTATTGACTGGGGATGAATGTTGGATTTGCTCTGCATTCTGACTATCATCTGTGTGTCTTTTGCTTTCATGCCCTAAGTGTGCCGGGGATGCCCAGAAGTGGGTCCCGGGGTCACTGTACCACTGGATTCAAGCTAGCCTGGCTGATGAGGGGGGATGCCGCGAACCTGGTCCCAGGATGCTTGTTTCCGGTCCAGGGAGGACCTTGCTTGGCAGTTCTTTCTGGACTGTTCCCATGAGGCAACGGGTCAAGACTGATTTGCATATGGCTGGGTCTAAACTGGGGTGGCATGGTGAGCAAAAGAACCATGGATTTAACCCAGATCTATTGACTGGGGCTGAATGTTTGATTTGCTCTGCATTCTGTCCATCATCTGTGTGCCTTTTCCTTTCTCTCCCTAAGTGCGCTGGGTATGCCCAGACGTGGGTCCTGGGCTCACTGTGCCACTGGAGTCAAGCTAGTCTGGCTGATGAGGGGTGATGCCCCGAAACCGGTCCCAGGATGCTTGTTTCTGGTTGAGGGAGGACCTGGCTTGGCAGTTCAGTCTGGACTGTTCCAATGAAGCACAGGGTCAAGACTGATTTGCATATGGCTGGGTCTAAACTGGGGTGGCATGGTGAGCAAAAGAACAATGGATTTAACCCCAATCTATTGACTGGGGCTGAATGTTTGATTTGCTCTACATTCTGTCCATCATCTGGGTGTCTTTTGCTTTCTCGCCCTAAGTGCGCTGGGTATGCCCAGATGTGGGTCCCGGGCTCACTGTGCCACTGGATTCAAGCTAGCCTGGCTGATGAGAGGTGATGCCCCGAAACCGGTCCCAGGATGCTTGTTTACGGTCCTGGGAGGACCTGGCTTGGCAATTTGGTCTGGACTGTTCCCATGAGGCACAGGGTCAAGGCTGATTTGCATAAGGCTGGGTCTAAATTGGGGTGGCACGGTGAGCAAAAGAACAATGGATTTAACTCAGATCTATTGACTGGGGCTGAATATTTGATTTGGTCTGCATTCTGTCCATCATCTGTGTGTCTTTTGCTTTCCCCTCCTAAGTGTGCCGGGTATGCCCAGATGTGGGTCAGGGCTCACTGTGCCACTGGATTCAAGCTAGCCTGGCTAATGAGGGGTGATGCCCTGAAACCGGTCCCAGGATGCTTGTTTCCCATCCAGGGAGGACCTGGCTTGGCAGTTCGGTCTGGACTGTTCCCATGAGGCACAGGGTCAAGACTGATTTGCATATGGCTGGGTCTAAACTGGGGTGGCATGGTGAGCAAAAGAACAATGGATTTAACCCCAATCTATTGACTTTGGCTGAATGTTTGATTTGCTCTACATTCTGTCCATCATCTGTGTGTCTTTTGCTTTCTCCTCCTAAGTGTGCCGGGTATGCCCAGACGTGGGTCCCGGGCTCACTGTTCCACTGGATTCAAGCTTACCTGGCTGATGAGTGGTGATGCCCCGAAACCAGTACCAGGATGCTTGTTTCCGGTCCAGGGAGGACCTGGCTTGGCAGTTTCGTCTGGACTGTTCCAATGAGGCACAGGGTCAAGGCTGATTTGCATATGGCTGGGTCTAAATTGGGGTGGCACGGTGAGCAAAAGAACAATGGATTTAACCCAGATCTATTGACTGGGGATGAATGTTTGATTTGCTCTGCATTCTGTCCATCATCTGTGTGTCTTTTGCTTTCTCCTCCTAAGTGTGCCGGGTATGCCCAGACGTGGGTCCCGGGCTCACTGTGCCACTGGATTCAAGCTAGCCTGGCTAATGAGGGGTGATGCCCTGAAACAGGTCCCAGGATGCTTGTTTCCGGTCCAGGGAGGACCTGGCTTGGCAGTTCAGTCTGGACTGTTCCCATGAGGCACAGGGTCAAGACTGATTTGCATATGCCTGGGTCTAAACTGGGGTGGCATGGTGAGCAAAAGAATGAAGGATTTAACCCAGATCTATTGACTGGGGCTGAATGTTTGATTTCCTCTGCATTGTGTCCATCCTCTTTGTGTCTTTAACATTACACCACTCATCATATACACACATCACATCCTATGTGCACACGGTTCTGTAGCATACAAACCGCTCTATCAGTCCCCCATGGCTCCAAACTGTGAAGCAGCCTTAAGCACAAACTACATCTCCCATGACAGCCAACAACTGTCTTCTTGGGAATAACGTGCCTGTGTTGGAGCAATGCTGCACAGTTTCTACACATGCAGGCACAAAACACTGGACATAGAATCATGTGGAAAATATGCCCTACACTGTCCACAAGCAATTTGGCACTGTGGTGTAGTTATTCTAACCTGTGCACTGTACAGCGCAAGAATAACACATATCTCAAACCCCTTGTTTACTGTTACCATAGTGGAAACTGTGTACCACCATTTGTACACTATCATGTCCCACATTGACATCCACTCACTATCCTTCCCATGGCAGTACACAATGAACAACATTGACTTCAACTCTCAATGCCAAATATGTGTGACTGAAGTATGCCACATCATCTCCTCCAGCTACATGTTGTAAAATAAGACATGTATCAATACTGGAATGGCAATAGTAGCCAATAGCAGACACAATAGATACATGTGAGAAATGTGTTTACTCAATGGCTATTTGACTCTCCTTACTTGTGAAAAATCATCACCTGCATGGCTTTTGCACTCACAAGTATGAAAATAGTAAGTGAATCACAGAGGACAGCACCCCTGTATGTGCAGCATAGTGTCAGGCATGTCCAGTTCCTGCTTTCGTGTATTCCACACAATGCCATAGTACATCTCTTACAGTAGGCAAGGTGTATGAGTCATTCAGGACACATAACAGAATGAACATGAATGTGGGGCCATTCCTTGTCATGGCTCTTAACTAATGAACCCCTCCTTTCATTGCAGCTGACCAAGGATATGCTTTGCAGACATGGGTCATGACTCCTCTTAAAAACCCACAGACGGAAGCGGACATTTGGTATGCTAAAATCCCACTTCAGGAGCCTAGGGGCCAATTGTTGACTCTCCTCCAATGGTGTGCAAAATCATTATTGTATGCTGCATATTGCATTATATGGTGTAAGGACAAATGTACCATGGGCTGATGGCAATGAGGAGCAGGAAATGCTGGGTGATGAGGAAGATGAGGAGCCTCATCAACTTGTACCATCATTAGCCGCGACACCGCGGAGGGACAGTATCATCAACAATTTCTTCACAGATGCATGAGTGATGTACATGATGTCACAAAATGATGACAGAAGTAACTGTGTATATATTTGTAAATAAATTTATGAGCACTACAACTGTGTATGCATTATGATTCCATAGTCAAAGTAAACATCAAAACATTCACATTACACCTGCTACTAATTGCCACACAGAAAATGTATGGATCTTTGAGTAACAAACAGTATAGGGCAACATCTGGTACAAACAAAATAGTGTGCATGCCAACTACCTGTAGCAAATACTCTTCCATTGCCAGCCACAATTAACATAGTGTGGTAACGTAGATAGTGTGCTATGACTCTATGTGTCTGCTTCTCCTACAGCTAGCCATTTGTACAGCCACATACTTGTGAATGATAGCAGAGTCCACTCATAGTATGATAACTGTGAAGTGTTCCACATAGTATATGAATGGGAACACAATCCCAAACCTACAAGCTACATGTGCTACATCAATAACTGTATCCACATTTAAAATCCATTAGGAGATCTCATATCATACATACAAATACTACATACGTTACTTTGCCAGTGCTGCATGTGAAATCCCACTGCCATACACAAGCAGCAGCGCCTTGATGCAGAGTGTAGTTATGGTGTGATTTACGCAGCCTTACTGTCAGAAATATGTAGGAGGTCACGTCAAAGCATGCATGGTGATATAGCATGGCACCATCAGCATGAGTGAGAATCATATTGGCCACAAATGATGACACTGTTACTTTCCTGTGGGGAATGACCCTTGAATATGAATGGCGTATACTCAAACAATCATATGGCGCCACCCATACATCCTCTTCCAGGTGGGTGCAGCCAATCGCAAGCCTCGTTTGCAAGGGAAAGTGTAATCCTCCCAAGTTTCCCCACAGCCTGATGCCTCCACTGTGGAACACAGTGCTGTTTGGCAGTAGGCTGCACTGTCGTAGAT
Source organism: Calotriton arnoldi (assembly GCA_963921515.1). Classification (NCBI taxonomy): domain Eukaryota; kingdom Metazoa; phylum Chordata; class Amphibia; order Caudata; family Salamandridae; genus Calotriton; species Calotriton arnoldi. The sequence continues at coordinate 16,739 of CAWUFW010017019.1, forward strand.
GTGGGTGGATCTGACCGCATGGCAGTGCTAGTTTGACGCATCCCTGGGGGAAGCTAATGCAATGTCAATGGGTGCTAAGATTAATTTAGCACACAGGGCACCTCTTGTAAGGTGTGTCCATGTGCTACGAGAGGGTTTGGGTACTATGCGTAGTATGATCCCTGAACAGCCTTAACTCACACATATATACAGTGTCAACACACATAGTAAACACATGCAAAGATAGTAAAGAGGTCAACTCCACTATTCACACCCAACACAGCAATCCCCGTAAATTATTACATGCATTGCACATCCCAATACACCAAATATACACACATTTGCCATATTGTGTAAAACAAAAACCAGACGCATGAGCCTGAAGAGTGATTTCTGCAGCCACTGCACCAGTTGAAAATGACACTTCCCAGCGGAGGCGCCAAAATAACTGCATGGTGCCTTGTCAGGCCTTGTGTGAATTTGACACATTGCATGGTAGTGAGAAAAAAAAATAACACATCGACTGAAAACGTGATGCATCCGCCCAGGAAGTGATGCTATGGATAATAGGAAGTGATGTCATGGATCCTGCATGCTGCAATGTTCAGAAATAGGGACCCCCCTGTTAAGAAATAATGGTTCCAAGGGCATGAAAAATTCAACAATGCAACTAAAAAATCCCCTTGGTAACCCTTTGAAAATAGTGCATACAATCAATGATTATAGACCAAAAGAACATATAAATGCAAACAATCTTTAATTTCTAATCACAATGGATATGGGACATTTAATTAAATAAATAATATTACATACTGAATAAATTAGCAGCGAAAATAGATATGTCTTAGTATTCTCTCACAACGCATATATCAAAAGGTCAAAATAAGGAAAACATGTCCTATTGAAACATAACAATAAATCAAACAGGTGTACTTGTATAAATACACGCAAAGAAAGACATAGAAACAGGTAAACAAATAGATTCTAATACGAATGATAGTACAACACATGTAAAAAACAATTAATATATACAGATTAAAACAAGAGTTGTGGCTTAGTAAGTCATTTATTGATAGTCATAATCATCTCCATGCACGTTTCAGCTAACAAAATGCCTTCTTCAGGAAGAGCCACAAGATGAATATTATGTTGTGAGTACCTCAATGAGGGAGATACTGTAGAATGTTACAAATAAAAATTGAAAGGAATGATATGATATAGTTCCAACTTAGTTTAGGAGAGAGCAATCTAGTCTCTATCAAAAAGGTATCACAAAAGTACACATGTTTGATTTATAGTTATGTTTCAATAGGACATGTTTTCCTTATTTTGACTATTTGATATATGTGTTGTGAGAGAATACTAAAACATATCTATTTTTGTTGCAAATTTATTCATTATGTAATATTATTTATTTAAGTAAATGTACCATATCCATTGTGATTATAAATAAAAGATTGTTTGCATTTACATGTTCTTTCTGTCTATAATTGTTGATTGTATGCCCTATTTTCAATGGGTTACCAAGGGGATTTTTTGTTGCATTTCTGCATGATGCAAACCAGGAACTGTGAATTTACTTTCATTTTCACATTACCTCACAGTTTTACTGTCTGAGCTTGGGAGTGGTTGTGTTTTGGATGTGCTGGAGAGTGATTTGGTGTGTTTGGAGCTGGTTCATCATGTCTGCTGTCCCTGTCGTGCCTCTCAAGTCCTTTTTGTGCTGTTTAGGTGTCTATTGTTGTATATTGTCCTGTGTACTGTCTTTTGGGGTATTTTTGTCATAGGTGTAGTAGTGGGTTTTTGGGGTGTTCAGTTTTGTTTGGGTGTTTATATTTGGGTCAGATCATTCCTGGGAAGAGTAGGGCTTGCACCATTAATGACCAGGAATTTGGCAGCTTCCTGTGGCTGGTCACCCATTACCTGCCCGCCATGGTAGCCAGTGGGGAACGTGTGCTCCAGGGCTACCCTGCGAAGGTGCGGAAGTAAAGGTGGGAGAGTGTACAGATACAGAGGCTGTTTGGAGTAGAGCGCAACATCCATCAGCTCAAACTTCGCTGGTTGGATGTGGTTGGCAGGTAGTCTGACCTTCTCAACTATGTTGGCATCAAAGATGGTGGAGCAGTTGGTAAGTACACATGATTTGTGTGCTTTCCTATGTGTCTCATTTACATATTGATGATTTGTGGTAACATTAAGTATGGCTCACATGACTTTTGGCTCAAAATAGCCATAGCCCCATGCCAAAAGAGGAAAATGCTGTGGCAATAGCGCCGGCACAATCTGTGCACCAGTGCTATATGTGACACTGAGCGGGCCACATAAGTGTTAGTGTCCCTGTAGGCGATACAAATGAGTCCCAGGGAAGCATTGAGCTTATGTACATGGCCATAGCCCATCAGGACAACTCATATAATGACAGACCACATAAGGGGGCATATTTACAAGCTGTTTGCACTGCCGGGATGTCACTTCTTACATGATCAAAAGTGATGCATCGGCCACACAAGGGCCTTGTGAAAAAGCCCCACAGTGATGTGCGGATTATAAATCCCTGTGTTTTCCCTTGCGCTGAAAGAACTGCTGAGCACCAACACAGACACCCTTGCGCCATGGTGCAAGGGTGTCTGTGTTTCAGAGATGATTACCTATGTGCAGGAAGGGGCACCTTCCTGCACATACACATTCATTAATGGTGTTTAGCTCCTTCTATGTGTGCTGCAGAAAGAGCAAAAAAAAAGAGAAATAAAAGCATTTCTTCTCGTTGCGCCAATCTAACACCTGCTTTTTAGTGGTGTTAGTTTTTGGTGCTGCTTCAGATTTACAAATCCTTGCAAATCTGGGGCAGTGTCAAAAAGCAATGGGTGTTGCGGTGAAATGCCCACAGCAACACCCATTGCACTCCCCTTTCATGCAGATACCTGCGTGAAAGGGTATGATTTATACAAAGTGGCCACTTTGCAAATATAGTGCTGTCACAATGGCACAATGTCCTTGTAAATATGCCTCCAGTTCTCTAAGACAACTGGGAACATTCACTCAGCCTCTGACCTTCCCGGACTTGTGTCCTTTTTGGTGACTAAGTAGCTCTCCCTATCCCTTGACAGTTACCTGTATGACATCCTCCAACTTGTATATGTGGCACAGTGATACAATTTCTGGCCATATCCCCTCCTGGCACATACTACATATTCACTCAGGCCCACATGACATGTAGAATGTAGTACTACAATGGGCTGTTGTCTGTCATCCCTAACCAGAAATGTGACCCAGTCAGACACAGCAGTGCATGTGTATTTTTAAGGGTACCTTGCAGTACACATGTTTCTTCTTGCCTCCTTGCAAAGCAAAGTCTCCCCTGTCAGACAGAGCGGCAGTTTGATATGCACAGCAAGCGCCTACTATACAATGCACTAGCAGGAGCCCACCAGGGCCACACACCATTATTTGTTTAGACACACATAGGGGGCATATTTGAAAGTGCTTTGTGCCACCAGAGCATCACTTCTTACAATGCTTCTTTAGCGCAATGCCCTGTACTATGTTTACAAGGCAGCAATAAGCCACGTTGCATGGCTTAATGCCACCTTGTAAATATCATCCCCTTTGACACAGATTTCTGCATCACAGGGGTGTGCAATATGTGTTGGTGTAGGCATTCCCACACAACACCCATTGCTGTTTGGCACTGCACCAGATTTGCAAGTAAACATAAAACTGAGGCACTGCCAAACACTAATGCCTTTAAAAATGAGGCTTTAGAGTGGGCCCACGAAGATAAATATTTTCTTTTCTCCTCATTGCTTGCTATTACTATGTGTGCTGCATTCTACGCCACACATAGAAGGAGCAAAAGAGCATTGTTGATTGTTTATGTGCATGCATGGATGGGCTGTATTTACAGGAATATGTGCCAACCCTGTGCTCACCCCTGCACTGGTGCAAAAAAGAACAGCTGTGAGCCAACGTAGGCATCCTTGCCCCATTGGACAAGGGTGCCTGCATTGGCGCATGCCTGTTCTCTTTGCACTGGTGCAGGGGTGAGCACAGGGTTGGCAGGTATTCCTGTAAATACAGTTCATTCCTGCATTTTTTAACTGACACATCTCGATGCAGCAAATTTATTTGCATTGAAGCGCTGCGCCATTTCACTGTAAATATCCCGTATGGGCCTCTGATATACATCACTTTCAGTCACCACCACATTCCGTCATATTTAGTGGGTGAGAGGAGTTCCAGTGGTCCCTACCATGGCAGCCGGTGCAATGTGGTTTAATCTAGGCTACTATGGACGTGGCTCTAGAAATGTCCCTATGTCTAGATACTAGCCGTGGCCCACATATCCCCCACACCTCAGATGTGTTGTTTCTCCTCTGAGAAACCAATTCTATTCTATGGATTTGCAGACTAGTGCAACGTGCATGGGCCCAGGTGAGACAGAGGAGCATATTTCATAGACATGTGGTGCAGTGCAGCGCCACAAACCATCTTGCTGTGCCAAACTGTGTGATTAGGAAAATGCAGGGTGCGCTGTGGTTACAACGATGCAACGCATCCCTGTGCTTTCCTCTATGCTGCTGCAAAATCAGCTGGCTAGCACCAATGCAGGTACCCTTGTACCATAGTGCAAGGGTGCCTGCTTTGGCGTACATCTGCTGTTTGTGCTCACCCGCTGGCAGGAAGGGCAGGAATGCGCCATATCTTGAAGATACAGTGCATTCCAGACCTTTTCTTTTGACAAAGGGTACCACGGCTAGAAGTCTTGCGGCGCTGCCCTTCACCAACATGTTGTCAAAATGCCTATGATCCTTCCATTGATGTCATGTTTAACCATAGATGAGCCAGCATCCTACCTTTTTGCCTGCAGACAATGCTGCAAAGCGCTGGGACATAGCTACCTGGACTGCACAACATGACCTAGTTACCCACATTGCCCCTTGTTGCAACTTACCCTGTTGCTTTTATAGTTCATTATAGCCAGCACTGTCCTGTCCCACAACTCCAACCACTGACTCCTTGGATATGACAGCGGACACCTGTTCTTCCAAGGGATCCAACTCCTCCTGGGGCGCTGGACTACCACCTCTGGTCTGCAATGCTGCCTTGAGATTGATTGCCAGTTTTTCCTTTGTCCTGCGCTTGCAATCATGCCAGCACTTTTTAGTCACTCACTGTCCTCTTGACTTTTGCAACACTGTTCACCTTGTCTACTGTTGTCTGCCATATGGCCTTTTTCCTCCAAATGACATTTTGGAGATGATGAAGAGCTGGTGTTGGTGCTGCGCCACCTCCATGATCAACATCTCATTCTCCTCCTCACGAAACTTGTACTTCCTCTTTCCCAGGGTCTCTGGCTGGTTATCCTGGCTGGCACTGGGGTTGCTGGGGTTGTCATCCTGGGCTGTGCTCACTCCTGGCTGCACCATTGCTGCTTTCAGGTAAGTGTAACTTTTTTTCTTTTTACGTAGCAGCATTTTTGTATTTTTTTTTCCCGCTAGGCACAAAAAAGTGATGCTAAGATGGCTAGCGTCTATTTTCTAGACGGTAATTGGTCGAACGTCACTTTTGTAGCATTAGCTTCAAATTTCTTAACAGCACACACAACACGGTCAGTTTTTACGATGCCGGACTCTTCCTAACGCCATGGAGTGCCGTTTTGTAAATATGATGCTAACATAGAATAGACTCTGTCGTACCGTGGCGGTTATTGTTTTGGCGCACCGCTGCGGCAAAACAACGGTGTGCCAGTTCCTGTAAATATACCCCATGGTATTCATGCCCTGAATGGCTTTGACTTTTTAACTCCATTCTGTAAAAACAGCTGTCACAGCAGCTTCCCAAATTCAGAGTTGTTCATGGATTAAACTTTTGTAGCACATAGAATTTCTGAGTTAATTGCCACCATATATTGGACAAGAATCATCTGTAGTACCATTTGTGTCAAGAGGTAGGTAATAGCGGAAACCTAGTCGCTATCTTAACAAGACACTTGTGAGCCAACTACCCCACCTTCTAAGCTAATTAGGTGACAGTAAAATTCCCTTCGAATCTCTTCAACTACTTTGCTTGTAATCTGTTCCTTATCAGACCACACAGGTTTAAAAGACATGTCAACACTATGCACAACACATGTTCCTATCTGAGATGACTCTTGGCCTGATGCTGCCACTGCCAAGTCCCCACAGATGACCAACAGGAATCTGAAGACGCTATAGGATGAAACCAAGCGGACTGCATTGGTAAGTTCTGACCTATCAGCTCTGTTTAAGCATACTGGGTTATAACATATTGCCTATCTAAAGATTGTGTCATTTTTGTGTGCAGAGTGGCAGCATTCGCTCTGGTGGTAGCTGGGGCAATAGTCCAACATGGTCCTTCCACCTTCACCTCACACAGAACATTAGTCATGGAGACTACTGATTAAAAGGGTACCATGCTAGTTGGGTGGGACCCCAGGAATCAAAGTGCTCTGTGGAAATAAACAACAACCAATACAAAAACAATCATAAGCATTTTAAAATTACCAATTGTGGCTTTCATAGATTTTACAAAGCAAAATGCTCGGGTAGCTGGTGTCAGGGCTCACGGGAGGTTTCCTCCTTCTAATCTAACTCTGGCCACGATTTCCCCCTTGCTAACCCATCAAAAAGCTTTCTGTCCCTTGAGTTGGCGAGCAAGTTGGCACCGCAGGAATTCCAACATGGCTGCCAACATTCTGACACTGCAACAGCACACCGCTGTTTAGCAGTCTAGTCTTCTTGGTTAATCACAGCCTGGTGAAGCGCGCTCTAACATTCCACAGCGCACTTCACCGAAGAATTTCATGGAAAAGCAGTTCATCTCAAGCGTCGTGGAAGTTAGTCAGGGTAGTTGCGAAAATAAACGCGGTTAGTTTCGATGGTTACGTTATTCCACAGAATTAAGGTTAGTGTTAAAAGAACATAGCGCATGTCCCAACACTCGAACTCATCTCAGAATTCCTAAAATAATCACATACAGAAAACGAAGGCACTAAGGTCAAGATTATAGTCGGCAGACTAAATCTCCCCTTCGCACCCTACGTGCCCTCTGAGTTGCATACAAAAGTATTCCTTTCAGTTGTTCCCAGTCAGCTGCGACTGAGCGTAGTCAAACGCGGGCGTGACCTTTCAACACGCCGCGTTACCACAGCACTTATTCAAAGAATTCCGTTCAGCTGTACCTAGTCTTTTGAGACCGGGTCTGATTAACGACGGCGTGATCTTTCAACACGCCGTGTTACCTCAGCACATAAAAAATAATAATTCTAAGATAGTGTAAAACAAAACGGAAACAACTCCTTAAAAAAGCTTATTCCTGATAGAGCCTAGTATCTCTACTATCACACTAGAAATAGGAAGGAAGCTAGAAACTCCATTTATAAGAACCCCAGCAGATACATCACTACAGTTCTTTTCGCTGTGAGTACAGAACCGGACATAGTGGGTTAGACCATCACACAAACAAACGCTAACAAACGCATTAGACTTACCTATACCTTTCTTGTGCAAGTAGCCGAACCAGGATCAGACGCAGGCCGTCCCCTAAAGAGAAGAATGAAGAGAACTGAGTGACATCTTCTCATCACGAAATAAAAGAAAAGCTAACGTGAGAAGTAAGAAGAGAAGTGGGCTCCTAAACACCTTCTGGTAAGACAAGTTATCTAGACCATAATAAAAGAAGTAAGTTGTTAAATTAAATTAGAATGATAGTGTAACATATGCACATGTTTTCAGCGCTGTAAGAAACCAGAAGAAGACTAAGCAGAACAGGCAGAGTTTTTGGAGCTGTCTCTTCTCTGTCCCAATTCCCCTTTCCCCCCCCAGTACTTACCTGTAATGGATTACTAAGAGACCTAGCAGGGAGGTTCTTGTTAGGCATTGGAAGTTAGCGTCGTTCTGCTCCTGTGTGATTTGAATTAGTAAATTGCTAGCCTTGACAGAGTGAAGTGCCCCGAAGAAGGGGGGAGACCTCAGGACTTGTATTGATTTTAGGGCGATCAACAGGATAACAATTAAGAATCGCTACCCGTTGCCCCTTATTTCGGTACTGATTGACCAGGTAAAGGAAGCAAAAATCTATACTCGCTTAGATCTACGAGGAGATTACCACCTGATTAGACTCCGGGAAGGCGACGAATGGAAGACGGCGTTTAGGACCAAATATGGCCTTTGCGAGTATCTAGTAATGCCGTATGGTCTCTGTAACGCGCCTGCGGCCTTCCAGTACTTTATCGATGATGTTTTAAGTGAATTTATAGACCAATGTGCTATTGTGTACATAGATGATATTCTGATTTATTCCAACTCAAAAGAAGAACATCAAGATCAAGTCCGAGCTGTTCTGCAACATTTACGAGAGAACTCTCTATAAGTCAAGTTAGAGAAATGCTTGATCAACACTGATACAGTGGATTTTTTGGGATTTGTATTATCACCCGCAGGAGTTAAGATGGACGAACAGAAAGTGAAGGCGATTACGGACTGGCAACCTCCTACCACTATCAAAGAGGTTCAAAGTTTTATCGGATTCTCCAACTTTTACAGATGATTTATTCATGGATTTTCCCAAAAGATCCTTCCTCTAACTCGTCTTCTGAAAAAAGGTGTCCCATTCAAATGGTCCGAAGAAGCTGAAGAGGCCTTTAACTTGATGAAAGAAAGCTTCACCACAGCACCAGTTTTGCTTCATGCGGATCCCTCTGAACCTTTTTACCTGGAAACAGACGCTTCGGATCTGGCCATCGGGGGGATACTTTCACAAAGGCACAAGGACACAGGACAGCTACACCCGGTGGCTTACCGCTCTCGCAAACTCAACCCTGCGGAATATAATTATACAATCACAGAGAAGGAACTTTTGGCCATTAAAGATGCCTTCAAAGATTGGAGGCATTATTTGATGGGGGCCAAACACACTGTAACGGTGTTTACTGACCACCGCAATTTGAAATTTCTACGATCTGCTCGTACCCTTACACCGCGTCAGCTTCGTTGGTCTCTCTACTTCGCGGACTTCGAATTTGTAATTACCTTTCGTCCAGGATCCAAGAACAGAAAAGCTGATGTTCTTTCCAGACTAGACACAGAAAACCAAGCTCCTGTCATTGAAAATCAGCAACTCATTCCTGCAGATAAGATCGTTGGTGCAATCTCCGTGGAGCCCTTTGAGGATCATATTCGGGGAGTTATGACTGATCTTGAAATGGAGAAATGGACCACTGAAGATCCGCACCGTTTTATCCGGAACAGTCTACCCTACCAAGGAACCTCCTTGTTTCTACCTACAGAAGAACTTCAAATGAAGGCTATGCAAGAATGTCATGACAATCCTCTGGCTGGCCACAAGGGCATACTAAATACTGAAGATTTACTCAAACGTCGTTTCTGGTGGCCACACATGTGTCGAGATATTCGTCAATATGTTTTGTGATGTGGACTTTGTGCACGGGGAAAACCGGATAGGCAGGCTCCTAAAGGTCTCCCACAACCCATGCCAACCCCCCTGTATCCTTGGTACACTGTCTCCCTAGATTTGATTGTTGATCTGCCCTCATCCCATGGTTACAATACCATCCTTGTATGTGTAGACACCTTTAGCAAGATGGCCCATTTTGTACCCTTCAAGGGCACACCCACTGCTAAACAACTGTCCCAACTTTTCAATCAGCATGTTATCCGTCTTCATGGTATTCCTAAGAACCTGATCTCAGATAGGGGCTCTCAGTTTCTGTCGCGATTTTGGAAGGACTACATCAAAGGCCTTAATATTGACCATCGCTACTCCACCAGTTTTCATCCGGAAACTGATGGTCAGATGGAGCGCATTAACCAAGAACTAGAACAGCATCTCCCACTTTATTTGTTAGATGACAAGGGTGACTGGCCTGACCATGTGTGGACAGCAGAGTATGCCCATAATAACGCCCTAAATGTGTCTATTAGTCACTCCCCCTTCTTTATAAATTCAGGCAGGCATCCTAATTCCCATGTTAATTTTGATAATGTAGAAGTTCCTGCTGTCCAAGACATTGCCCGACAGGTAGCTAAAATTCATCACTCTGCAACTCAGAATTTGTTGATCGCTAAAGATCGTTACAAACACTTTGCTGACCGGAAACGAAAGAAAGAACCTAATCTTCACATAGGGGATTTAGTTTGGCTTTTTACTAAAAATCTCAGACTCAAAGGCTCCCGTAAATTCCAACACTGTTTCATGGGCCCTTATCCTATTGAGAAGGTCATTAATCCAGTAACTTACCGACTATCCCTCCCTGGCACAATCAAAATTCATCCAGTCTTTCATATCTCTCTCCTTAAACCAGTCCAACCAGGTTTGCGGAGTACTCCCCCTCCTGATCCTTTTATTCTTGATGGTGAGGTGGAGTACGAGGTAAAACGAATCTTAGATTAAAAAAAAATTTGCAACAATCTCTTCTACCTCATTGACTGGAAGGGTTATGGACCTGATGAGCGTTCATGGGAAAAGAGTACCGATGTCCATGCCCCCCGATTAATCAGAGCTTTCCATGCTAAATTCCCTGCTAAACCACGACTGGAGGAAACCCCGTTGGGAGGGGATAATGTCAGGGCTCACGGGAGGTTTCCTCCTTCTAATCTAACTCTGGCCACGATTTCCCCCTTGCTAACCCATCAAAAAGCTTTTTGTCCCTTGAGTTGGCGAGCAAGTTGGCACCGCAGGAATTCCAACATGGCTGCCAACATTCTGACACTGCAACAGCACACCGCTGTTTAGCAGTCTAGTCTTCTTGGTTAATCACAGCCTGGTGAAGCGCGCTCTAACATTCCACAGCGCACTTCACCAAAGAATTTCATGGAAGAGCAGTTCATCTCAAGCGTCGTGGAAGTTAGTCAGGGCAGTTGCGAAAATAAACGCGGTTAGTTTCGACGGTTACGTTATTCCACAGAATTAAGGTTAGTGTTAAAAGGACATAGCGCATGTCCCAACACTCGAACTCATCTCAGAATTCCTAAAATAATCACATACAGAAAACGAAGGCTCTAAGGTCAAGATTATAGTCGGCAGACTAAATCTCCCCTTCGCACCCTACGTGCCCTCTGAGTTGCATACAAAAGTATTCCTTTTAGTTGTTCCCAGTCAGCTGCGACTGAGCGTAGTCAAACGCGGGCGTGACCTTTCAACACGCCGCGTTACCAAAGCACTTATTCAAAGAATTCCGTTCAGCTGTACCTAGTCTTTTGAGACCGGGTCTGATTAACGCGGGCGTGATTTTTCAACACGCCGCGTTACCTCAGCAAATAATTCTAAGATAGTGTAAAACAAAACGGAAACAACTCCTTAAAAAAGCTCGTTCCTGATAGAGCCTAGTATCTCTACATCACACTAGAAATAGGAAGGAAGCTAGAAACTCCATTTATAAGAACCCCAGCAGATACATCACTACAGTTCTTTTCTCTGTGAGTACAGAACCGGAGATAGGGGGTTAGACCATCACACAAACAAACGCTAACAAACGCATTAGACTTACCTATACCTTTCTTGTGCAAGTAGCCGGACCAGGATCAGACGCAGGCCGTCCCCTAAAGAGAAGAATGAAGAGAACTGAGTGACATCTTCTCATCACGAAATAAAAGAAAAGCTAACATGAGAAGTAAGAAGAGAAGTAGGCTCCTAAACACCTTCTGGTAAGACAAGTTATCTAGACCATAATAAAAGAAGTAAGTTGTTAAATTAAATTAGAATGATAGTGTAACATATGCACATGTTTTCAGCGCTATAAGAAAACAGAAGAAGAAGAAGAAGACTAAGCAGAACAGGCAGAGTTTTTGGAGCTGTCTCTTCTCTGTCCCAATTCCCCTCCCCCAGTACTTACCTGTAATGGATTACTAAGAGACCTAGCAGGGAGGTTCTGGAAGGGGCATTGGAAGTTAGCGTCATTCTGCTTCTGTGTGATTTGAATTAGTAAATTGCTAGCCTTGACAGCTGGCATGATTCTCCTCTTAAATGGGTTATGGCCAGTCTGTGACCAGGTTATAAGGAACAGAGGTCCCTACACAATAATAGAAAAAGTAATACACTGGAGACATCAACTGTTAAAATAGCATTTATTGATAAAAAACATTTAAAATACTGTTGTAGGGGTCCCTACCCCAATGGGACACACTACATAGGTATCAAAAGAACACACAGGCAAAACATAGGTGACAAAGAAAAGTCCACAAGATCAAAGTCACAACTCTGTATAACACAACACTACTGCACCCCTAATCAAAGATATATAGTCAGTAGGGTCAGAGCGTATAAGTCGACAACGTTTTGATCCACTCAAGATTCTGGGATCATCATCATCAGAACAAAACAATGCTTGCTTGGGCTGAATATATATATAAATCAAAATGAAAAACCTGTTAGATTTAGGAAAAACAGGGGGGGGGAGAAAATAATGGGAAGGGAAAGAAACAAAGAAATGAACACAAATTAATTATGATATAATAAACACTGAAATATCTGTAATCAGTGAGAGAAGCCAAGCAAAAATCCCCATGCTGTTGTCAATATGATATAGCCGAACCATGCAGAATCTTCTATATAGTGCCTTTTAATTGATACACAACCTTGGGTGTGATGCAAGAATACTAACTACGTAGCATAACAGGACCATGTGAAATATCCTATATAATGGAGTAATTAACGTAAAAACATCGAGTGTGAGACAAAAAAACTCGGTGATAAAGGCAGAATGCAGAGTGAAATGTACAGCACACGTGTAAATAGCACCAACCATAGGAGTAAGTCCCTCATATGTCATACATAGGTGAATTGCCAAGGGGACACATAACCCCTGATTGAGAGCTAGCAGGAGAACTCTGACAGATTGTACTCCCCTGTACCAAGTACGTTCCCACCAGGTCAGATCGGGGAAACTGCCAAAAGAAATTCAGAGACACTACAATTATACTATATATAGGGTCAACCATGATAATGGTACTCCAGGAGAACAAAATGGTACAACCACATACCTCTAATAATTATCTATATTATAGACAATGAAAAGCACCAGGTAATAGAAATCATGAAGAATTACCACAACCTGCAATCGGGTCACTGTCCGAGGTAAACAAATTAGCCACAAACAAGGCGGGAACTCAATGTATGCCTTGGCTGTAGAGACAAATTAGTATACATTATTGCCAGCAGTGCACCTAAACAAGCAAAAAGAATACCTTGAGGAAGGACACGGAGGAGCTGCGTCTTACAGCTGTGCCCACAAAGTACGCCCAGAAAGAACCAATGGCGCTCGTTTGAACGTGGGTTAAGTGTGCATGCTTATCCCCAAGAGTAGTAATAAAATTCGGACTACAGCTCGTGACGAAATAAACAAATGGATCAGTGGTGGCCATATCGAAAGGGTGAGAGGCAGTAAGGGAAAGGCAGAAGAAAAATAGGGGGCATTATCCTTATTCTGATCCATCAATTTGACCCCAACTGTTCAAAAATGCTCTGAGCCTGTAGGATGCGGGCCCAGAAGTCAAAGTGCGAAAAGGCTTCCAAAGTAAAAGCAATCATAAACATTTTACATTACCAATTGCTGCTTTCATGAATTTAAGAAAACACCCACATAGCTGACATAATTCTCCTTTTAAGCAAGTTAAGACAGCTCAACAACATGTTCTCACATTATGGGGGATATTCACAAGAACGTGCGCTAAATATCTCCAGAAAATGTTAACGCAACTTCACACATCGCAGTCCATCGTGGGAAAATAACCCCGTGTTAACGTGGAATTTACAACACGGCGGTACCATGCGATAGTCTCCCGAAACCGCGGACAATGTCCGCGATACAACACCCACGACGGTGATAAAAACCCAAACCCCACCTCAAAAAAACATGCGGTGGGCCAAACTGCGATGAGGAAATCAGCGATAAGCAGCGCCAGGCCTGCAATAAACACACGTCAGGCGGGAAAACCACTACAAAAGGAGAAAAAACACACAAACACAAAATAACCAACACCGAAGCACCATGGAGGCAACTGGAGCAGGCGCAGAGGACAAGCGGAACCCCACAAGCACCCCGGACGACCAGCCTGGGACCTCGGGGACAGGGAAGGGCAAGGACAAGAAGAAGAGGAAGAGGCGGTTCGGTCCGCAGGAGAACAGGATCCTGGTCACGGAGGTGATGGAACACCATCAAGAACTGTTTGTCACCTCCAACGTGTCATTGGGCACCAAAAATGGAATATGGCGGGCCATCGTGGACAAGGTGAATGCCGTCGGAGAGCACAAGAGGTCAATGGACGAGGTCAAGAGGCGATGGATTGACATCAAGCGGAAAACCAAGGAGAAACTCGCAGGCAACCAGAAGGCAGCAATGCAGACTGGAGGTGGGAGCCCAGCACCACAGCTGGAGCTGGATGACATGGAGGAGCTGGTGTCGACAGTCATCAGTGTGGAGACCGTGGCAGGAGTTGGGGTTGCGGACACTGCTCGACATGACACAACCCCACAGCAACAGGGTGAGTAACCACCAGGTACTGTGGGGACGGGGGGAGATGGCCACAATGGCACACATGCACAATCAAGCAGAGCACAGTGCACACCCACCATGACTCTGGATCATGGCCCTGATCTACAGACTGTCACAATGTACATTGCCATGCTGTCTGAATGTGAACATGTACCATGCGGCCACATACATGTGTACACAATGTAATGCAGTATCTCCCCTTCACATTGCAGAGGCACCGTCAACACCTCCTGCAGAGCAGTCCCAGCCACTCTTCACTGATGACGAGGAGGACACCCCCAGCATCAACACCGAAGCCCTCCAAGACATCATGGAACTCATCCGCCAATCACCTCCAGGATCAGGGCAGCCCAGCTGCATCGAGGAGACCCCACCCACTCCACAAACCACCCAGCAGGAGGCACCAACAACCCCAGCTGTCTCCCAGGACCCCCACGAACAACACATGGCCTTCCAACGCCGTGTGTTGGAGGGCCAGAGGGAGATGGCTGAGCAGGTGCCGGTGGGGTTCGACCTCATGGCTACCAAACTTGACGCCATCCATGGGTGTCTGAGTCCCATCAGGGACCACCTCCAGTCCCTAACGGACACCCACAGGCCGCTCCATGGTCTCCAATGAGCCCTGGCTGACATCGCTGGAGTCATGACTCGGAGACAAGAACACCTGTCCGCTCAGAGTGGCTCCAGCGATCTCAGCCAGCAGATGGCACACATGCAGAGGCTCATGGAGGACATGGTACAGATGGAGGCGGAAAGGATGGCAGCCACTACTGCACATCAGCAGAATGTAGCTGGGATCTACCATGCCCTGCAGATCTCCATCATGGCATTGCTGCCACAAGGCGTGGCGCAGATGAATGCTGCTGCTCCTACACCATCCACATCTCCGCCCCCAGGTGTGTCAGTGCCTCACAGTGTGGCAGACATTTCCACTCCGGCACCTGATTTGTCACTGCCACACAGTGCGGCAGACAATCCACCTCCGGCCCCTGATGTGTCAGTGCCACACAGTGCTGCAGCCGGAACTGCAACACCCACATGTGGGGCAGGGCACACATCCAAGGATGAGGGCGTGGCTGGCTTTGGGATCAGAAGGAGGCACTAGCATTCATTTCCGCCACCTGGCCTGTTGCTCCTTGGAGCCGCACATGGCCACATGACCTTCCACTGACCCCCGATACACTCTGCGGCACTCACCTTGGACCGCGACATGGACTGCCACATCCTGTTTGGTGACCAATGACACGGCGACCAGACTGCAGACTGTACTCTTCCTCTTCCGCTGTACTTGTCATTCCCCGATGGACTCTGGCTGGCCCTCCACGGGCCCATATTGTGGAGTGGGGTTGGCATTGCCCTGTACTGCTCCAGCTGCAAAACTCCACTGGATGTGCATTAAATATTCAGGAACACACTGCTGTGTCATGTCTTTCATCATTCAAGTATGAATGTGTGGATGAATGTAGGGTCAGTGATTCCCCCTAATGTCAATGATGCTCATCGAGTGGGATTCCAGTCACAGTGTGCTACATTGCTGATTGCGTTCCGGGTGCCGTAGACACTACAACAGGGACACACGCATTAGTCACTTCCTTGTCCGGACATGGACTACACCACGCCCAGAGCCCCCGAGTCATTGTTGCAAGCCCTGCGCTGGTCCGGCGTACGCCAGGCCAGACCACTCTGCTTACGCTCCGAGGGTGGGGCCACATAACCACATGTCGCAGGTTTACACGCTATTGGTCTGCAGGTCACTGGTCTAGTTGTCAGCATGTCACGGCCACTCCCTGAGGGCAGGTTTGCACACACACCACACCCATCCGGCGTAGGCGTCACAGGCCATGTGACCACAAGAATATAAGGGGCCGGCAACGTCACATTCCCTACTGCCGGAGGTGACTGGATGACGGACGTTCCACGGGGCTCAATCATGAAGGGCCCATGAGTTGTTGCACACAGGGTTAGTGGCGCCCGAGGCCTTGCGGCCGTCACGGGCCTACCACCACGTGGCGCTGACTGGGGTTGCACAGGGTTAGTGGCACCCGAATCCTTGCGGCCGTCACGGGCCTACCACCACGTGGCGCTGACTGGGGTTGCACAGGGTTAGTGGCCCCGAAATTGCTGAGCGGGTGTGCAGCCTGCGATGATGACATGTGCAGTGATGTAGTCTCTGCCATTGATGTCTCAGGACTCAGCGTCATGTGTGGGATCTGCTGGGCCGCGGTGCGGGTCCGCGTGATGTGGATCATGCCATGGTGGCGGGACCGGGGCCTGGAGCTTGCACGGGCACGTGGTGTGCCCACTGGTGGACACACCATTGGCAGCAGGCGAGCAGTGGGGCCTGGGTGCGCAAGGGCGGACAGCCAGCGCTGGCCGGCGGGAGGGTGTAGGGTGCGGCTGCATGTGTGCGTGGGGGCGGACAGGCGTTGTTGCTGTGTGCAGTGAGATGGGCTCTGCCATGATTGACTCTTGCCTCGATTACAGATTGCAGACCTGGTGGCTTGCAGTGTATACCGGCACTTGGTTGGAGACACACCGGTGGCAGCAGGTGAGCAGTGGTGCCTGGGTGCGTGGGGGCGGCAGTGTCCCTCCCCCTCTCTCTCTCTCTCTCTCTCTCTCTCTCCCTTCCTTTCCTTCTCTCTCTCTCCCTCCCTTCCTTTCCTTCTCTCTCTCTCCCTTCCTTTCCTTCTCTCTCTCTCTCTCCCTTCCTTTCCTTCTCTCTCTCTCCCTCCCTTCCTTTCCTTCTCTCTCTCTCTCTCTCCCTTCCTTTCCTTCTCTCTCTCTCTCTCCCTTCCTTTCCTTCTCTCTTTCCCTTCCTTTCCTTCTCTCTCTCTCTCGCCCTCTCTTCCTTTCTCTCTCTCTCTCCTTCTCCCTTTCTTTCTTTCTCTCTCTCTTTCTCTCTCTGCCTTTCTTTCATTCTCTATTTCTCTGTGTCTCGCTCCTTTGATGTGCGCATGACACACGTTCTGATGTTGTGCTTTATTTTCCAGGCTGTGACATCAAGATTGTCCCGGACGGACCCGACAGGAGTCTTCCACATTGGTGTTTTGTGTTGTATTTCAATAAAGCTTTTGGTTGTTACTTCAATGATGAGTGACTGTTTCTCGTTCTTCTGACCACACGTGTGATTCTTCTTGTCATTGTGCGACATCATGCGCTTTTTGTGGCTCTTGTGTCGTGCACGGTATGTGTTTGTCAAGGGGGGGCCTGGGAGTGGGGGCGGTGGGTGTTGTGGCCCTCTTGGGTCTCCGAGCTGCATGATCATTGTCTCCATGGCATCTGTGGGTCTTCCGATGTGGCTCTGTGCTGGGCTCCCTTTCGTACTGCAGGTAGTTGTCCTGCTTAAGACCAGCAGAAGGCAGGTGTTAAATCCCTGCTGCTACCGCGGCTTATCGCCTGTTTTTGGTTCGCATCGCAGATCTGGCAGTTCGTTGTGAAAGTGGTGTTGTGGTGTTTTCGTGTGTTTTTGCACGGGAACGCCTAATCTGCATCTCATTAGGGTTAGTTGGTGGTGTCACCCGTGGAGATAAGTTTTGCGGCAGTTATCGCGGAAATACTGGCGATGTCTGCAGTTTGCACCCGCTTGTGAATGGGGCGTTAAATCTATCTCCACTTTTGATGCGTTAGGGTGGCGATAACTCGGCGATAAGTCCTTGTGAATATGCCCCTAAGAGTTTGAAATATTAGCCAAAGTCAATGGCACCTCAGGGGTTTTATAGCTTCACAGATGCAGATCACATGTATTATGGACTCTTCTGTTTGCCCCCACCATATGCATAACCTTCACCATCCTTTAGACAACACCAGAAGCACTCTAGGGAATAACGCCAAAACTCATTCTCATAAGTGTATATTTTGCATGGTTTCGGAGGGACAGATTCAAATATTCAGGAAGGGTGCCTGGGGTATAGAGATTCACAGCCCAACCACAGTGAAATGTGGCTCTCAGATCCCTGAGGTCCTGCTTACATGAAATTATCTTTGCTGCTTTCCTTAATAGCTTTGCTGTCATTCTCCACGATAAGGTGCTATTTATTAGATCTTCCACGCCCAGGGCCTTAATACAGGTTGCCAAGACCAGGCCCCATGCAGAGCCAGGCTCCTGGAATTTCTCACAGAGAAGGTGTGTCGTTGAGCCAATTGGTGGCATTTTCAAATTTTGACAGTATGGGATAAATTTGGCCTATAATACCAAATCCTGCTTTTTTAATTTAAATTCCAGTCTTTGCGGTTGGCTTGTGCAGGCTGAGAGTGCAAATAGATGGCGATAATAGATACATTGTTGTTTATCTAGCCACTCATAGAGTTGATCCTTAAACAAACACTATTCCACCACAAGTTATTGTGGGCATCAGCTTAGTTGCCACCATCGTCAGTAGTGAGTTAGTGTTTTGCCATGCAAGTCTTCTCTTGAGTTGGCCCATCAGGTGTTTTGCTGTTGATTTCAGGGAGCCTAACTGAGCTTTCCTGCCCATTTTTTCAGGTTTCTACCAAAGATCATTGTTTTCGTTTTCTTTAGATTGCTGATAATATCTTTTACTTTGCAGCATTGTGCAAGCACATCAAATGACTTCTGGAGGCCAATTTGGGTGTTGTCAATTACCACCATATATTTTTTGCTTCATCAAATGGATGGGCAAATCCTTGGGACTGCTAGATGACTTTCCATGTCTGCCATGTAGAAGATTAAAAGTATGAGGGCAAGTATTCAGCCCTGTTCCAATCCTTTGTTTGTATAGATTTTCCCTGAGGTTGCCCAGTTAGCAGATAGTTTAACTTTCACCCACATCTTACTGTATAGTGATTCTATGGCCACTAGGAGGTACAATGGTATTTCCCACTTCCTTAGCTTTGCCCAGAGCCGGTCTCTTGGGATATTATTGAAAAGTGTTTGTAAAATCAATAAACGCCGCATTAAGGGGTCGGGACTTGGGAAGCATAGCTTCATCGATTAGGTAGCTTAAGGTCGGGAGATTATCCTCAATATTGCTATGTCTTTGAAAACCAGTCTGAAACCATGAGATCAGCTTATTCTCTTTTGTCCAGGTTACCAGCTCTTCATGCGGTAACCTTGTGTAGCATTTTCCTTCCACACCCAATAGCGCTATCATTCTGTAGTTTGTAGGTGAGGCTCTGCTTCCCTTTTTATGTATAGGTACCAAGGTTGAACCCCTCCAGCTATCGGTGACTATGGCTGTGGTGTAACATTCTGAGAAAAGGGGGGTAGGATGGACGGACATCCAAAGACTCAAATCTGATTTAAGTAGGGCTACTGGGAGGCTGTTTGAGATTGGTGCCCCAGCTGCTCTAATTTTCCTTAAGGCTATTCCAACCTTTCTTATAAACTTCCAGAGACTGATATTGGGAGGCGTCTGTACGGTGTTCTCTATCCTCATCTCCACTGGGCCGTCCATCGTGTCAGATATCACCATGTTTCCTTCAGGCAGATGATGCCCATTCCTGGTTAGTTCTCCCAGCTCTCTTAGTTTATCCTCGTATTCTGAGATACCCCTCACATTCCAGAAGCAGATTGTTATCTCCTGGGAAATAAGCCCCACTGTATTTATCTTGCTTTAACTAGGGGCATTAATTTAAGCAACCTGCCAACCATTCCTCCACTTGATAAACATCAGGCCTTGGACGTGTATGTCCTTCCACATTTTCTCGCGCCGCTGCTTCTATCCATGTTGGATTTGATCCCCTTGTGGTCTCTTTTGCTATTTGTTGCCCATGCTTTCTTGTGGTAGTATCCTCATTTGCCCCAATTGCATTCCTCTGGGCCAATATAGTTTTAGGGCCTCGGGAGTCGTCCCTAATGGATTGGTGTGTATTGGGGCAAGGCAGATACAGTGTCATAGGATAGATTTATTCCCTGCATAGAAATTTGCTTTTTGTGGTTTATGAAACTTAGAGCGAACCTCTCCTCCTTAAAATCAATCTCACTTCTTCATATATTTTTCCGTAATCTGGGGATTTAAAAGCATTATGCTCAATGTCCTTCAATCTCAGGTTTTCAAAGCCCGGAAGTTTAGCAGCTAGCCTTAGGATGTTCTGTCTATTCAGGATGTCCCATTTCCCTTGTGATACATATTCTGGGCATAATGTTATACTTTTTGTGCCCTTACAAAACCCCTCTAATGTTGCCATGGTGTTAAGCACCAGCAGCTTCTTCTTTTGTTCCTTGATTGGCACTGGGAGTCCTCAGCTCGTCCGGTGTTGAAGCGGGGGTACATTCAGTGAATAGCTTTTTGCAATTGTTTACCCCTGCACGCCCAAAGCTGCTCCACAATCTTGCTCGTCTGACCGTCTGCTGGTATGCCATTTACTCCGCTGGTCTGTGTTGGCTTTATTAGGACACCTGCCTTCATGTCCTGTATCAGGACTGATATAACTTCTCATAAAGTGGATAGCTTTTCCACTCAGGAGTCACATTGGCAGTATATAGCTTTATCCTACGCAAAGTCCTGTTTTGTTAAGCAGCTGACTGAATTCTTTAAGTAACTTGCTACCTTTTTGCTTATGGCTATTTTCTATCTAGATACTTTAGTCAGAATCCCGGACCTGAGATTGTGGGTGTTTTATGGGTCATTTATTTATTTTGGGGTGCTGAAACTGGTAAGTCTTGGGTTTCTTGCCATAACATCCATAAAGTCACTTGTTGGTATCTGCACACTTTACAAATAATACAATCAAAATAAAACAGTAGTTGTCTTGCATATTGGTATAGAAATGCAGACAGACAGGACTCGGTGATATAATTATACGCCCTGATTGTGAGAGTGCCAATGTTTTCTGGCCCCTGTACAAATCCCTGTTTGTGTGAATATAGCTCCTTACAACACATGCGATTTGATCGCATGCCACTACAACGCGGACGTTACAACAACCGCGTTGTTAGTACGCAATACCATTACATCGCAAGTCATTACAACGACTTGCAGTAGGGGGCGCGCTGGATTTAGGAATAGTATTATTTACTATTCCTACTCCAGTTTGCGCAACAGCAGGGAAGGTGTTGGATTTTAAATCCAATACCAGTGCGCCCCCTACTGCAAGCCGTTGTAATGACTTGCAATGTAATGGTATTGCGTACTAACAATGCGGTCGTTGTAACGACCGCGTTGTAATGGCATTGCGTTGTGGAAGCAGCGTTCTAAATGCTGTTTCCCGTTTGGGTAGGAACTAGACTTCCTTGTTGGGTCGTATTTACTTCACCTGGCAACAGATCAAAACTGATGGAATTTAACAGGGCAAAGTAGTACGGTATTCACCCCAACATAGGGACTTTGGTGCATTAATTCATTTCTATGTTTTAGGTAAAGTATAATTTTTCAATGAGATTGTATTCTTTGCTTTTGCTAAAAATAACAAATTAAGCTCACTTCATTGTCCTTCAGAGCAAACATTTCTAGGAGCAAGTCGAGAAAACGTGCATTAAAAGCAACACATTAGCTGATTAGGTGACCTTGTTCTATATTTTCACACATGGCTGTATAAGTTGCTGTATTGCAACACATTAATAACAGGGCCACAGGAGTTATGAAATTATCTGGCCAATGCGTTTTCTGGGCACTTATTAATTTGTCTCACTTGACACATAATCCACCATCTGTTGCATAATTTGCATTCCTGAACAAAAGATAAAATTGAAATAGATTAAACATTTCATATTCTACTGCTTTAAAGAATAACCAACTCCTACACATAGCAGCAGAACTGCCCATTCCAAAGCAGAAAGTCAAAAATCTAGGATGCCTTCCGGATGACAAACTGTCTATGAAGCCTCAGGTGGCTAAGGTGACGGCCACCTGTTTTGCGGTCCTCAAATGGCTAAAAAAGATAATTTGGATGATCCCTGCTCCCCCTCAATGGACTGTGATCCAAGCTTTGATTAGAGCCAGACTGGACTGTGGCAATATGCTGTATTTGGGAGCGACAAAGCTACTACCAGCTGGCTACAATTAGTTCCAAAAGCAGCTGCGAGGTTGCTTTACCGACTTCCAAAAATGACCTCAGTCTCCAACTTTCTTCGTGAGCTCCATTGGCTGTCAATTCTGAACCGTATCAAGTTTAAAACCTGGTGCTTTATGTTTAAGGCTAAAGCAGGAACTGGTCTCGATATATTTAGGATTTGGTGTCGCTTTTGCATCCTTCTCCCTCTTTGCGTTCTATAAAACACTCCATGTTCAGTGTGCCTAGGTTCCGCTTGTCTCATATGAAAAGTCGTTCCTTTTCATATTTGGGTCCGAAACTCTGGAATTCTCTCCCAGGGTCACTGAGAAGTTGTACATCTCTCCTTTCTTTCCGCAAAGGCTTGAAGATTTGGCTCTTTTAACTCAGGAACCTCTCCCCTACCTGCCTTGCACCGGGAAACCCCTTGGGGTAGCTGCGTGACATTACAAATCTAAATATTAATAATAATAACAGTTAGGTGCTCACCTAGCAGCTTTTGGTTGACATATTCAGTGCCTAAAAGAGTGCGAAGAGGATGGGTCTGGAGAGTCTTTTTTCTCAGCCAAAAACAAAAAGTAATATATTTAAATGGAACTCACAGAGGAGGAAAGACATGAAACTGTGGGGCCTATTAGCAATAACCGGCGATAATTATCGCTAAGCGCAGTTAGCGCTAGGATAATTATCGCCGGCTATCGCAGGTTTCTATCGCGGAGATAGCGTGCTATCAGCAACGCTTATCTCCGAAGCGATAGAAACCCTGGAGAACAGTGTGAATATCGCTTGAAAACAAGCGATATTCACACTGTGACCAGTGTTAGCTTGGCGATAGGGCTGAGGGGATTTAGCCATGTAATCCACCTCCCATTGGATTACATGGCTAAGTCAGGTCTGGACCAGGCGTTAACAAACCAGCGCTAAACCTGTTTAGCGCTGGTTCGTTAATCACCTCCCCTGCCTCGCTAATAGGCGATAGCGACCTTAGCGACTGTTTCCAGTCGCTTTTAGGTTGCGAACGCCTGCTTTGCATACCATTAGCGATAAATATCGCTGGCATGCAAAGCGGCACCCAACCCGGTCGCTATCGCCTAGAAGCCGTCGCTAACAGCAGTTAGCGACAGCTTGCTAATAGGGCGTTTGAATTATCGCCGCTTTAGCAGGAAAAAGTCCCGCTAAAGCGGCGATAGAGCCCTTGATAATATGCCCCTGTGTTCTTTCACTCGTAAGGTAAGTACATTTTTACATTCTAGTATTCTTAGTGCAGCAGTTGCTTCAGAATAAATATTACATGCAGATTACAACTCTCTTCCCCGGATCCCTGATGGAAACTGGTTCTGCTAGAACCCCTGTGGTGTGAACACTGAATAAAGCTTACACTAATGTGCAGGAGGTAAGTTTTAAAACAACAGGGGTGTCAAATTAGGAGGTGCACCTTTTGTTACATGATGTGTGCACATACAGTATTATTTTGTGCTACTTGCAACTTTATCCGTGTTTTATGCAGCGCAATATACTGTGGGTGGTAAAAATGGCAGGATTAACAACAACGTGACATTCTGTAGCCTCGATTCAAGACAACAATTTAATAGACTCTGCTGAATGTGTATACCTTCTGGGAAACCTCTTTTCTTTTAAATGGATTCAGTTTGTATCCATGTCTAGGTATAGTAAAATATAAAAAAATAACTTGACAATAATTCCACAGAACGTGCGTCATATTTTGCCTAACATACCTCACAATTTGCCTTTCATTAGTGCATATTTCAGTGCACACTTTTGTTCCTCTATTCACTCATTTTACATCATCAATGAATCATTTAATAAAAAACTATCATTTTAATACATGAAAACAGATGTATTTTGCACGGGTAGAGGAATCTGATAATTTTATTCAAATGTAGGAAGACCTGAATTTTTACAAAAACGAACAGCTCTATGATGAAATTTACGTTCAGGAGTCACACTTATTTACGTTGCATGTGTTAGTGGCAAAATTACAAATGGCTCCTCCAATAACTGTGCGTTAAAATGCGTTTGCTCTAAACAGTGAGCAAAATGTTCTAGACGAGAAATCGCAAGAAAAGTGCATTAACTTTCAAGTGGTTGCTTATTTTTAAACCTATGAAACTTAACTAATGCGAATCAAAAAACATCACTGTATGAAGGCACGGTTATAAATATATCAGGGTATAATTACCATCACTAATTTGGCGCAGGATGCCTCATTACACCAAGAAAGAATATTAATGAGATAGGGACTCCAGGGCTGAAAGATATTTTCCAATAACGACAAGAGGCAATCCCCACTGGATGGTCGTTGTAATGCTGATAAATAGACATGCAGACTAACCATCAGTCATAAAGAGTCATAAGCCTAATATATTAATTCGCATTCAGGTAGAAAATCGGTTTGCGCCACTGATGTTCGATTTATATTCTGCTTTCAATGTGAACGAATACAATGCACATTACAAATAAAAACAAATTGGATCAACCTGCAATTCAGAAATGTCCTTCCTTTGTGACCAAAAACCCTGTTATATGACCACAAGCAATAAAGGAAACAAGTAGTGACTGAATAAATACTTAGGGGCAGATTTACGTTCCCTGGCGCATCCCTGCAAATCAGCAGGGATGCGCCAGGGAAGATGCGTGACGCAAGTTTACCCTTGCGCCACCACAGATGCGCCGCATTTACAATGCGGGGCATCATGGCGCTAGGATAAACAGATGCGTGACGCATCTGTCGGCGGAAAGGTGGCGCAGTACTGGAGTCGTGTCGCAAGTGCGACGTAACTCCAGTACTGCTCAGGGGTGCCCTATACCTAACATGCTGCGTCACTCCTTACGCCTGCTTGAAGCAGGCGTAAGGATTTGACGCAGCAGGGACGCAAAGTGACTCCGTGAAATCTTGTAGATTTCACTGTGTCACTTTTACGGGCTTCCTGCGCAGGAACGCCCCCTGCGCCGGCACGCCCACATGAAACCTGACGCAGGTTTGATGTGGCGCAGGGCTTACAACGTGACGCATCTCCCTAGATGCGTCACGTTGTAAATCCCCGCAGCATGGCGCATGATTGCGCCGCCGCTGCGTCACAAAAGTGATGCAACGGCGGCGCAAAAGTGGCGTAAGGGGCTTGTAAATCTGCCCCTTAGAATTTTCGGGACGGGTAACAGCTTCAGGAACATGCCCTTGGATTAATGTGCATTGCGTCCTCCTTCGTATTCCGAAATATAGAGATTTTTTAAGTCAATGAAATCACTTGAGTGAACTGGTTACTAAAGGAAGCACCTGCGGAAAAAAGACCACTTCAGATAAACGAGTGTTGCTGCTAACGCTCTTAATGGATGCAAGCTCTTCAGCGTTCACATTTACAGTACAACCCACACAGTTTCTTAAATATTGTTGTGAAGGCAGAGGAGTTTTCGGTAACTATGGTTACTTCAGTTCTTTAAGGCTTAAACGTTCATGCCTACCACATTATGTGGCAAGTCACACTGGCGAATGTTATTTCCCTGAAACTTTTTACTTGCTTTGATAATAGTATAGAATTGAAATTTATAAGTACTTCAGTTAGATGACAATGCACAACTATCCCTAAACCGTAGAATAAAATATAATCTGTAGTCCATCAATATCGTGTCTGGTCGCCCTTCATATGCACACCAGAGGCAGCCATCTTTCGTTTTCGTTGCTATTGATGACTCAGGTAAGTGCTCCATTTACCATATTTTTTATATAGCAGACAGATCGTACCAAAGGATTTCAGTGTGCCATTCGGAATACCCACCTTTTGTCAAATACTGCAGTGCAGCCGTTGGTGCTGTAACATTAAACATGTTCCCTTTCCCACAGTGGTAGGGAATAGTGATCTTAATTCTTAAGGGCATGCAGCAAAAGTGTCAGTGTGTCTGAATACAGAGAGCTAACTTTTCAGTTGTGGCTTCCTCACCCACACAGTTCGGACTTTTAACTCACTATGCCTTTTTACTGTGAGTTTGTTCTTTCTAAAGTGCCTCCACTTTGTCCTCACATACACATGACTCGGGAGTGTCTGAATGCGTCCCCTTTCACGCCCCAAGTGCTATCGTTTGATTTAACAGTGACATATTCTGTTGATTTATAAGTCAGCAAAAGTTTTTCCCATGGGCTCATAGTGCACTCTTCATAGGCGAGGCTCTGTTCATTTATTCTCTTAAATTTTATTCACAGATCAACCAAGATGGTCGCGTCTTTCTAAGCTCCGTTTGAGGGGCGTGGTTTGACGCGCAACCAAGATGGTCGCGTCTTTCTAAGCTCCGTTTGATCTCCGGTGCGACCGCTCGTTGAAACATGCTGCGCCGGTGATTTTCGCTCACCACGTAGCGGAATTGAGCGGCGGAACACATGGGGATGCCTGAGAAACATTTTCGTGCCGTTTGGAACGCTTCTTCAGTGCTTATCTCCACGGCGACTTTCTCCTCAGGCTCGAGCATCAAAATGACGGCAGAAGTGGACGTCCCTGCCGATTCACGGGATAATTCAGTAAGATACTGAATTACATCTTGGTTTTCTGTGCACATCTCCCTTCATTAATGAGGTATTGTAATGATATCCTTTATACCTCACTATGTCATGCACTGCTTTTTCTTGATGAGACGCTATTCTGAGGAGACAATCCTTTTCACAAAATGGCGGCCGTTGTCTGAATTTTTTGTCGGAGTGCTGAATGCTTTATTTGCGGCCTGCTATTCAGCTGGTTTTACTTCCGTGGGGGTGATTAACCACATGTCCAACAGCTAGCTTGCAATTGTGTGACCTCTGAAGACCATATTGGCTCTGGCTGGGTGAGCAGTCTGTATCCAACACCATTGACTGAATCCAGTGGTTGCTCGCTTTCTGTTAGCGATTCATCTAACTGTGATTGTATATTAATTTCGCTCAAGTCTTCCTCAGTGCTTGATCCCCTTTGCTGTGCTTTACAGTGGTGGTGTTCTTCAGTATATTAAACAGCATTTTAGCCTGCTCTCCGATATCTTCTACGTTTCTACAGTCATTCTGTGTGGTTTCTTGTTGGTCATTTCAATGGCGGAAGGCATGGGTGTCACCCCCAGAGATAGAGATTCGAAAGGAAACCTGAAGAGGTCTAAACAGAATTCCCCCACGCCAGATATTTCAGCGAAGGTCAATATGGATTCTGCTTCAACATTAGATGCTATTCTAATTAAACTTAATGCAGTCCATGACATAGCACAAAGCACTAAAACGAACACTGATTTACTTCAAGTTGAGGTGGCGGCAATTCGAAGTGATTTCAAAACTCTCTCACTACGCGTTTCCAATGCTGAGTCACGTATAAGCACTGTTGAAGACTATGCGAATAAGCAAGCTAAACATGTCCAAAATGTGGAGCGCTCCTTGGCTTCGTTGAGAAGAGACTTGACTGAACAGGAAGACAGAAATCGTAGAAGTAACCTTCGTATTTTTGGCCTACCGGAAGACTGTGAGAAAGCGGCTCCTTCAGTGTTGGACTTTTTGCTTACTTGGATTCCTTCTGTTCTGAACATTTAATTTCAAAAGGACTTTGAAATAGAACGTGCTCATAGAGTCCCCACCTTTAAACCTAAAATGTTATCTTCTCCAAGACCTGTGATCTTTAAACCTCTGCGTCATCAACATACTGAGCAAATCCTAGCCCAAATGAGGAAGATTAAAACACTGCTTTGGGAAGGGCATAGAATATCAATATCACAGGACTTTGCTAGAGACACCGTCATTCGTTGTTAAGGATTCTTGAATTTACGCAGAAGGCTTATAGACATGAATATTCCATCTTCCTTTGCAGGTCCTTCGCGTTTCAGAATAACTTTCAGAGGTCGCCCACAGATTTTCTATGAGCCTGCGGATCTTTCTACTTTTTGGGATAATCAGTCTGAATCACTGATGGACTCCGAATCTCTTCCTGGCACCTCTCAGCCTTAATGTTCATCTTGTTCTGATAGTTTGTTTCATACCCTCGGTGCCTTATCGCATTATGCATGGTTAATAGTGCTTCTCTGTGTTCCTTTCTGTAATGATATCTATTCACTGTAAATGCTGTTGATCTATATTGGTTGTTTTCTTTTAATGGATCTCTCCTTTACAGGTCTTATGGTCGTTCATATTTCTATGCATGTTACTTAGAGTTATATTTGTTTCGCTAGCACTGTTTGGGTGCGTTCTTGTTAATTAATGGATATCTTTATATCTTTATTTTCCTTCTCCTCAATTTCTTTTTCATCTCTTTATATTTCTGATCTTTTCCAAATGTGTTTATGTGTGCTTTTTTTCTTGCTCCTCCTCTTGTGAAATTTTTTCTTAATTTCTTTTGACGGTATTTTTGTTGGTTTGTAAATCCAATAGTTGGTCTTCTTTGGGCTTTTCTTTCTTTCTTTTTTATGTTAAATGTTATATCTCTTTTCTTCCTCTCTCCATGTCCCTTGTATGCTTATTCTCCATTTGGCTTGAATTTTTTCTTCCCCTCTTTTTCTGATTCAATGCTGGTGTTTAATCTCTTTTCGTGTGGTTACTATTCAGTCGTGTCTTTGTCTGTTATTGTTCTTCTTATTTTCATCTGCATCTTGTTTGTACAATTTTTATATATGAATCTATTCATTATTTTATTTTGTCCTTGCTTTTACTATCTATGTATTTAAATCATGAATTACATTTTAGGTGGATTATGCTATTTATTTCTTATTTATCAATATAACTACTATTGATTCCTAATTGACAATATGTTGGTTATTCATCAAATATGTTATATTTTATAGACTGTGAAATTTTATTGTTATTTGCTACTGATTTAATATCTTTTTATATATTTTAGTATTTTTTCATAGATGCTATCAATTTTTATAGTGGTTGGCACATTTATGGTTTGTGATTTATTACGGTCTATATCACTATTTTTAATGACTCAACTTGCTATTTATTACACCTCTTATGACTATTTATTATGCCTTAGGCTGTTATTTATACTATCTAGTATTGTTATTTATAATGCCTTAAGCTAATATTTATCTGATATTGTTGTCTCTCCTTTCTATTTAAGATTTGATAATATGTTGGTCTCTTAGACTAGGTAGTTTCTGAAATGTTTATTCTCTGATTCTATTGATGGAATGTTGATAATATGATATACATTTGCATTAATGTTCTGTTGCTTATGACTGATCTATTTATTTTTGAGTGGTCTGCACTGTGTGTGTTGGCCTCTGTGGTTGCTCCTCCACGTTATTCTCCCCATGCAAAATGTCTGTTACAGACATCCCCTGGTGGGGTTCCTCTTTTTTTATGCTCCTTTTTTCTTTGGAGTACTTTTTCTCTCTCTTTTCTTCTTTCTAGTCTTTTCTTCTCCTTTCTCTATGTTTTCTTCTTTGGGGACTCCTGCTTCGGTTCATTTTTTATGTTTTTCTTGCTGTCCATTTATTCCTATACCTGATGACCTGTTGGATAGTTTTCCCTTTCTCTTTTATCAGATGTTCTTATTTGTGTTGTGTTTTGTCTATTCATGACTGGTCTGAATGTAATCTCTCTCAATGTGCGTGGGTTGAATCATCCTGTGAAGAGGGCCAAGATCTTAGATTACTGCAAAAGCTTAGCTGGTGATATTGTTCTTCTTCAGGAAACTAAGATAGCCTTTAAGGAAGCTTTGCTTCTGCGGAAGGAGTGGGTTCTTGATGTTGCTTGTTCTGAAGCCTCTGGCAAGAAGAACGGGGTTGTGACTCTGATTTCCAAAAATTCTGGTCTATCTATTGTCACTGCTGAGCACGATACGGATGGCAGATGGTTGCTTTCTCGCTTGACCAACGGTTCAGATGATTTATATGTTATGAATATTTATGCCCCCATCATTGATGATCATCTCTTTTGGCGTTCAATAAATAAAAAGCTCTCTGACATCCCTCAAAATGCTAGAACAATTGGTGGTGATTTTAATTTGCCTTTGGATCCTATCTTAGACATTCTGCTTTTAAATTCCGTCCTCCCAGGTCACATAAACAAATGCTCAATATGTGCTCCTCTCATCAGCTTGCTGACGTTTGGAGATTACATAATCCTACGGGTAGTGACTTCACGTTTTTCTCCTCTCCACATTCTAGTTTTTCTCGTATCGATTATCTTCTAGTTGATGCTGCTCTTCTAAAACACACTAGTAACGCTTTAATTCACCCAATAGTTGTTTCTGATCATGCAGCTGTCTCATTTACTCTCCTTAATCTGGCGGATAAGCAAGGTCCTCGTACTTGGCGTCTTAATACAGAGATTTTGGATGATAAGGATGAAGTTAAAGAACTATCTGTGGAAATTGACAATTTCTTCAAAGATAATGAGTTCTCGGTGAATTCCCCAATAGTTTTATGGGATGCATTTAAACGCACTATTAGGGGTCACATTATCAAAAAAATTCAAAAAGGAATAGAGATATCAAAAAGTCACTGCAGTCTTTAGGGGATGAGATCAAACATAAAGAGATATTATATAGAAGTTCTAATGACAAGTCTCTCTTGTAAGACATGAAGAATTTGAAATACTCTTTTAACTCCATTGTCACTAAGAGAGCTTATATCGGTGTTTATGCTCAAAAATCTAGCCGCTTCCTGCTACAAAATAGAGCAGGTAAAATGTTGGCTGCCACCTTAAAGTATCAGAATGCGAATATCAAAACTGCCCAGATTTCCTATATTAATGACAATAGTGGCTCTAGGAAATTCCATCCGCAGGATATTCTTCAAGTTTTTCGCGATTTTTATGAAAAGCTTTACACGCCCAAAGAGTAATGCGACTTATCTGAGTGTAAGCAATTCTTGTCCTCGATCCCTACAAATACTATTTCGCAGTCGGAGAGGATTGCTCTGGGGAAACCTATTGACTCTGAAGAGATAAGTCAAGCCATTAGGGCGACTAAGTCAGGGAAGGCTCCAGGGCCTGATGGATACCCTATTGCTTTCTATAATACATTTTCTTCCTCATTAATAAAATATCTCAAGGAAGTTTTTGATAATTTTGTAATGTCTGGTAAAGTCTCTGGCTCAGCCGCTGAAGCTACTATTGTCGTGATTCCGAAAGAAGGGAAAGATCATTCTAACCCTAAAATTTCCGTCCAATTTCACTATTAAATATGGAAGCTAAGATTTTTGCCAAAATTCTGGCTAAGCGTTTAGAGGGCCTTATCCCTAGTCTTATCCATGGTTCTCAGACTGGCTTTGTAAAAGGGAGACTTGCTAGGGATAATATCCAAACCTTTTGTCATATATTGGAGAAAGCGAAATTCTCTGCTTTGCCATCGGCTGTGATTGCTCTTGATGCCGAAAAGGCCTTTGATAAAGTTTCTTGGCCTTTTTTACAAGCAGTACTCCAATCTCATAATTTAGGGGATTCTTTTATCAACATGGTTATGTCCCTATATGCGCAACCTAAAGCTAACATCAGAGTCAATGCGGCTACGTCTCCTGTTTTTTAATCTAAGTCAGGGAACTAGACAGGGGTGCCCGTTGTTACCCCTTCTTTTTCTACTGTCTATAGACCCACACCTTCGGTTACTCAATTTAAATGAGAATATCAAAGGCTTTCAATTTGGTTCATATACAATTAAAACAGCTGCGTACGCAGACGATGTTCTCATCTTCTCTGAAGACATTGCTACTGCCATTCCTGCCATCTCTAATACCATTAAAGAGTTTTCACTGTCTCAGGGTATACTCTGAACAAAGATAAGACGGAAATGTTCCCTCTTAATGCGTTGTGCTTCCCTTCTCACATGGGTGAGGCTGGTTTTAAATGGCAATCGACTCGAATTAAATATTTAGGGATTTGGTTTTGTAATAACCTTTTAGATACTATTTCTTATAATGAATCTCATACACTAGCTAAGGTTAAAGATCTTCTGTCCTCCTGGTCTCCGAAATATATCTCCTGGTGGGGAAGACTTCAAACCCTTAAGATGATGATAGCTCCGATTTTTAACTTTTTATCCTCCATGCTGCCTGTAAGGCTTTCCTCATCCTTTTTCCGTGAGGTTGATTTACTTACGTCAACATTTTTATGGTGTGATAAGCTAGAATTGCATATAAACATCTTAGGAAGCCATCTGTTTTAGGTGGATGTAATCTTCCAGATTGGAACTTGTATCACATTGCCTTTTTATTGTCTCAGGTTGCTCTTTGGTTTCTATCGGATTCCCACCATACCCCTCCGTGGATTTATATTGAACGAGAGTTGTGTTCTCCTCTTTCTACCCCTTCCTTTCTCACTGCTTCTAAACTTGTGCTACCTCATTCAAGCCGTATTATTTCAGACACAATTAATGCTCTAAAATACATAGATAAAAAGGTTTCTAATCCCATTCATGAATCGAGATGGTCTTCATTATGGTATAATCCTAAAATTGTCACTGATATTGACCCTGTTACGATGGCTTCCTGGGCTAATAGAGGTCTTACGCTGGTCAAACATCTTTATGATTCCAATCATGATCCTCTTCCATTTTCTTCTTTGGCCAGAAAATATAACCTTAACAATATGGATTTCTATTCCTTTTTAAAATTAAAGGTTGCCCTTTCTAAAGTACCCCTCTGTCCAGACTCGGTTACTATTTCACTTCTTTCTATGTGGTCTCGTTCAGGTCATACTGCCTCGAAAATATACAAGTTTTTATCTGCGCCACTTCCTTCACAGTCTACTATTACTCAAGCTAAATGGTCATATCATTTTGATAGTGCTATTTTCAAACATATTTCACAAGAGACCTGGCAGTTGATTGGGAAGCTTTCCCTGCGTAATAAGATTGCTCCTTCTCTTATGCAATCTAAATTCTTTACTATGAATCTCCTGCATTGGACCCTTGCTCGCTTATACAAGTTGAAGCTTAGGGACAATGATCTCTGTTGGAATTGCAATTTGGTCTCAGGCACTCACCAACATATGGTTTTTGAATGTTCGTTACTACAATCCTTTTGGGATTTAATCCGGAAACATTTATCGCTAATCTTTGATATTCCATTGGAGCTCTCATTACCTATGATCTTATTGGGACCGTGGGCTGCTTGTACTTCTTTACCCTTGGATGATACGGATATGCAGCTATTAGATCTCCTTTTATCAATTGCTGTCAAAATTATTTTAACTGAGTGGAAATCCTTTAATCATCTGTCTTATCATACTTGGCGGGCATGGGTATCATTTCTTCGAGGGGCTCACACTTCTGTTGAAGAGAAGCATTGTACTCCTTCCATTTCTAATACTATTTGGAGCTCACTGGATAAATATATGAATTTGTCTTCTCAGGGGTTGGTTGGCCAATATCCTTTTGTCTCTACTTCTTAATTTATTTTCCTCACTGTAGCAGGTGTCCCCATCTATCTATCTATCTATCTATCTATCTATCTATCTATCTATCTATCTATCGATCTAACCATTTATCTATCTATCCATCTATCGTCCTCTTTCTCTTCCTCTCTTTCCTTGTTCTTTCTTCTTTACTTTTTCTTTTCTTTCTTTTCTATCCTTTCTTTTTTCTCTTTTTCATTCTGGTACTTTCTGTTTCTGTGCAATACAACTAATTTTTGCTATCAATTTAATAGGAGATACTCATTTTTTGGCTCCTGCTTACCCAGGATTTATGAAATTCAATCTATAACATATGCTATATATGGTATATTGATTCGGTACTTTTTGTGATTTCATTATTTTTCTCACATGAATTCTATCTTTGAGTCTGTACTCTCTCAATTTTTTACTTATTTATTGATCAGTTTGATCTGTTGTATTGCATTTTATTATAATTGTATGAACTCTTACTTTTTAAAATAATAAAGATATTGAACCAAAAAAAAAAAATTATTCACAGATGATTGTCCTCACCCTACGTCCGCCAGAAGTAGATCCTGCTGTGAATGAGTAGTCTTACTCCCAGTTCTGTAACCATACTCCAACATCCTGGTGCAGAACGTGTAAGGTGCAAATCTGTTTATCTCTGAGTGTAGTTCTCATTTCTGGGCAGACTTGTCCACTGCCAATGGTCCTGCCACCAGCTACAGGCACTTTTCACCTCACTCTGCCTAGGGCTTCTCCACACTAGTTGTTTGCGAGGGCAGGATTTGCTAAAATAGAAATTACTCGGGTACATTGTCACTTCCTTATGGTTCAGCCTGGTCTACGCTGCTATGTGAGCCTCCATTAGGGGTCTAATGTATTCATATCCTATCCCTCCTGTCAATATAGCTCAGTGGTTTGTGGCCTATTCTCTTCCCGGAGAGACAGTATCTGAGTAGCACTCAACCAAACATGATTCACCTTTTCATAGGAAACAGGTGGCACTAGGTGGTGCCATTTGCTTGTTTCCTGCGCGTCCTTTGGCATACAGTTTTCTTACTTGAACACTATACTTACACTGATTACTCTCATTTTAACAACTTACATTTATTTTGTAAATTTGGTCTACTAGATTATCATGTACCTGGATCAATCAGGCTAATTTCGTGCGCCTAAGCAGTGCAATGATTGATATCCTCCTACTCTGCCTGGTAAGTGGTGACCCCATCCTTCTCCTATTGAAGGGCCCCAGCTTCTAGTGCTTCCCCCACCACAAATAGACAGCTCTGCAATCTGGATAAAACCTTCGAATTTGACCTATCCTTTGAAACTCAAGTCAAAACACCTTGGCTCACTCAACCTTACATCTGAAGCTAAGGGAAGGTCCCCTATTTTTCCTAATGGCCCTTTAGAGGGTCCACTTTATTGCCAGAAGGTGTGTCTAAATTTGACTAGTGCAATGGGATACAGACTGGCTCTTTAATGATACATTAAAAATTGCAGAAGGTTCAGAATCATCCAGCTCACCTCATTTAAATCCTGATATGCTAGGTCTGCATTACCCTTGTGTTTGTGCAGGAGAAGCAATGTGTTGACTTTAAGATGTTCTGCCCCATTCACAAAACAATGCATGGCTATCAATCATGATTTAGAAAGACTTGAATGGCCACTCTCATCTGATCTGCCTAAGGACCCCTGTAACACTATAGTTGTTGTTTCTGTTCTTAACTCAGCACTTAAAACTTCCACAAAGTATGAGTGCTAAAAATATAAACTTGATTAAATACATAAAATACTGCGCTGACTAGAACTTGAGGCTCATTCATATATCATTCACTCTGTGAAGGGACCATGGGCACAATCACTTTGTTCTCTGTGTCCGAAGGGATGCCACACTAGTACCTCGGTCATGACTTTTCACACAAATATGCACAGTGCTCAGATGCCTGATGGGTTGGAGCTTTTCTAAATAACAAAAGTGAATTAAAACAAATATTTTTTGAACCAACATAGGAACCAGACTATCGCCACCTGAAGGAGAGTTTAATCTCAGAAAAATATTCCAAAAATGTGGGAACATATATGAACAATAAGGGAGAAAAGTTAAAGGATTTTTAGGATGTACTAAAACAAGAAGTTCAATAAACACCATCATAAAGTAAATAAATATGAGAAAATAGTCTACCGTTCTGTGCACATGCGAAGCTACATTTCTCATAAAGCTTCAGGGAAAACCTCTATTTAGAGCTGATCAGGGAGGTGAGAGAGAGGTGCCCATTTTCATGGGATATAAATATCTACTTCATTACTTTTGGAACTTTTCAAAGTTTCTGTCTCGCAGAATTAATTTTGTACTGGAGAATAATTGTCAAACACTTTAGATGGAAGGCAATCAAAAACATTGACAAGACAATGCTTGAACTGCAAATTGATCCTGAAGACTGAAGAGAGAGAATATGATTTCATGTTTTTTTGTGTCGTGCTTTTTAAATCAAATTCATAGCAGTCACTCCTTGGAATACACGTTTCTCTCTGCAGTAAACTGCCCATTATTTTCCTCTGCGGCAACAACGGCTTTTCGTCAGTCTTGGGGGGCTACAACATGGACACATCAAGGAAGCCAGCAGGATATCTTGGAGGGTCAATGCACGTGGTAAAGATTTCTGAGATCGTGTTGCATGTCACATGTTTTTGGTAACGCTGATGCACACGTCCATCCCAGGTCGATAAAAAGGAGGGAAAGAGGTATTTGCTTACTGTTAATCAAGCGCTAATCCCGACTTCCTTAATTGAAAAATCACATGAACTTTATTTCCACCTCTGGTTCCCTGCCAAAAAAGGGACTGGTTTGCATGAAGCTAAGCACCCCCTAGAATTATGCAACATGTAAACAACTAGGCATTCATTATATTGTTCAGTGAAACTACTTTCAGCAACTCTGTTACTTGACTTGCTATTTTAGGGATCGCCTTTTTCAACAGATGCATAGGAAACGTGCTCTGTCTGACAGCATCTTATCTCACTGCCTCCTCGTATTTACCACCAGTGATACCTACTGCAAATGCTAATTTTTTCTGCCCACATATCTCAACGTTCCTTCTCTTTCCTTTCGTTGTATCTCCCACTCTCTTTTCTTTCTCTTCGCCATTGCTCCGTATCGCACTCTTCATCAGTGTTGGCCGGCACGGATCGGGGTTGGCGAGGCCGGGGTGTAGAAAAAGAAGAAAAAACGTACCTCTTCCCCGCGTCTCTCCTCCGCCGTCGCCGCGTCTCTGCTCCATCTTCTTGCCGCGTCTCTCCTAGCCAGGAACAGGAAGCACCCAGGCTCCCCTAACCAACCACAACACTGCATTGCAGCGTTGTGATTGGTCTGAGCGCCGTGGTTCGGCGCTCAGCCAGGGAATGGGAGTCTGGGCATGTTCTGCACCCAGGCTGTAATGCAGCCTGGGTGGAGAACATGCACAGTGCGCATGACTGTTTGGCCGGCCCGAGAAGGCCGACCAAACAGTCATGTGCACTTACAGAGTGCTCACCACTCCTCCCCCTGTTCCTCTTTGAGCAGAGCAGCCCCGCCCGCCCTGCAATACTGCTACAGCTGGAACAAATAAAATGATAATAACATCAAGTTATTATCATTTTATTTTTCCTTTATTTCACTGCTGCAAAGCAGTGGGGCGACGCTCCTCCACCTTCGCGGAGGAGCCGCTACTGCTCTTCATACAAGTTCCTTTCATAACTATTCCCCGGGCATCTCCTCTGTGTTACCCCCATACCCACGGTCCCCTGCCCCCAATGCCAACCTGCCTCGAGGACACCTCAATGCAAAGGCCCATAGCTAACTTCAAAGACCTCTGGGACACCGACCACACTGCAAATGCTGGGCACAAGTGTCTGATGCGGCAAAGGACAGTGCAGCCATTCGATATTATAGGCCCCACTGTGGGCCAAATTATGCAACCAACCAGTCATGTATGTAGCACCAACTAGCACCAGGCACCGCCACTCCCAACCTTCCCCCAGCTCCCCTCCCCAGATGTGAAGGACAGGGATCACTGGGAGGCCCCACCCTGTCCGCCTCCTCCCGATGTCTAAAGGAAGGCACCGTTTCCATCCAGCCTCAGCAAAACTTTAATAGGCACAATCTCCAGGCATTTAAGACTGCCATCAGGTGAGTTGTGGACAATTCTCTTAGTTTACCAGCACCCTCTGCCTCACCATGCTCTGACTGGTGTGAATCTTGCTCATCAGTGACTTGGCACCCTGAAACCTCTAAGGCGGCACAATCTGCTGCATTGCTAAATCCTGATAAGGTCCCAAAGGCGAGACCGATTGCATTGCAAATGCTTGTTTTTAATACATTAACACTACCTAAATGCTACTTCATGTTTTATTGCTTCATGTAACTAGTCCTAGAAAAGTACAAGACAGCGAGATGCAGCCCTTTGTGACAAATTTATTGATGAGTTCCTCAGTTACTGTAAATTCGCCATATGTGCCAGCCATATTGATAGCTGATGATGCCTGCTAGAGGCACATACCGTGTCAGAGTCTCATCACAGAACTGTCCATAGAAGCAGCGCAATTCATTCTCTCTCATACGACAGTAGAGTATTAGCTGTTTAACGCAGGAAAGGTCTGCACCTGACTGGATGACGCTACGTTACCCACAGACATCAATGAAGTTTACATTGAGTAGCCATATTTTATACATACATCAGAGTCCCAAACACTTGCCTCAAGCAACGTTAACTGTCCACGCAAAACTGAAGTATTTCACATCAGAGACGGATATCACACACAACATTATACCACCATTTGCAATACATATTGCAGAGCAACAGCAGAAAAAATAAGCAAGCATTATCTTTCAAACGTCACCAGCTAAAAAATGGTTGACACATCAGTGAGGTGTCATGGCGGTTTCAACACCTGCTCTGCATTTGCTATTGCATGAAAAGCTTGTGCCTGTCAAGACCTAAATGGACACCCAGCGCTTGCATGATACAATCATTTGACACAATACCCATGTCAGATCCACCAACGAAAGCTCTGAAAACACCAATGTCTCTTGAAAGAGGCCATACCCTCATCTTTCCTGTTCTCAATATGTTTTTAAACCAAACATGTGTATAATGTTTGCAATTAAACTCGGGTGTGTTATTCTGCATGTGGTAGTTTATGGGAATCTCACTGAAGATGAATGAAATAAAGTAGATGGAAGTACTTAATTCTTAAATTACAAGGTGACTAAGTTGCAGTCTAGCGATGCAGGCTGGTACTGGGGAGAGTTGTTGGCCAAAATTTACATACTTTTCATAGATTCCTTTAGGAGCTGTGATCTGCTTACAATATCAGGATGCTTATAAAGTAAAAAACAAGATTGTCTTAGGTTGTTGAGTTTGTTTATTCCCCAAATTAGAATTCAAAACAGTCAGGCAGTAAAAACGTTTTGTAGGTTTCCTCAGATGAAAACCATTAA
Source organism: Calotriton arnoldi (assembly GCA_963921515.1). Taxonomy (NCBI): domain Eukaryota; kingdom Metazoa; phylum Chordata; class Amphibia; order Caudata; family Salamandridae; genus Calotriton; species Calotriton arnoldi. Next base: position 56,015 of record CAWUFW010017019.1, read on the forward strand.
AGTACACAGTTAAACTCCCAAGTTACTACCATAAGTATCTTAGATGAATAAACAGACTCAAATACAGATCAACCTATGTTAAAAGAGGAAAAAAGTATGAAAACAAATAAAACAGGCTCATATCACCATCAACAACATTGTCACTTCAATTCATGATCATACATTTCTTCTTCCCAAAAGTTAGGTTAAAGCCACTTATGGTAGAACTTCTGTTAGACAAAATTAACCCTCTCGGATTTTTTGAGTTACGTCATATCCTTTTCACAAAGGTGAACTTACATTTTTGTGTAAGTTTACGTTTTTGGTATTCACAAAGTGCAAATTAATAGTACGATTATGACTGCAGAGTCTCTTTAGTAGTGGAAAAGAACTCTGCACATAAACGTATAGGGCATGCCAATCTTTTTGTGTGCAAAGCTCTCCCCTGACTGTGGCTTCTCCGTAGTCCTTCACTTACTATTAACTTTTAGTTGTGGATACCAAAAAACACGTAAACTTACACAAAAGTGTAAGTTTACCTTGGTTAATCAGGACCATGGGCTTTATTATACTGCTGACACTGACACACATATATCAATGACCTGTATTTGTTGTAAAAAGACCACTGCTCGTCTGCATTGCCTAAATGTATTATATTATTGGAGTGGCTTAATAAATCTCTTTCTCGGAGCTGCGTGACGTTTTCAAGCAAGGATAAAATGCATAGCACTTCAACATGAAAACCCGTCACAAGGGAAACGCATGTGAGTTCTTGACCAATAATTCAGTCTAGGAAATGTAACTTTATAGTGAATCATATCAGTCGAAAACATGTTAGCAAGAACCTGTGATGAATATTAGTTACCCACACCACATATAACTGTATCCCCTCATAAAATGTAATTTCTGAGTGAGAGACAACATTCTGCTTTTGACATTCTTTCCTAAACATTTCCTTCTCCAAGAAATGTAAGCACATTTGTTGTAAGTTTCCTTCGCCGATCTCATTTAGTTGCTCTCAGTGAATATAAAACATGGTCCTACCCACTCTTTCACAGAAGGTCTTGACGAGTCGAAAACATAGTATCTCCAAGGCTGATTCCAAGTCTTGAGAGTCTCGAACAAAATGTCTGCTAAAATAGGCTTTGTTTTTGTATCCAAATGTTATGCCACAGCAAGAATGGATGCAACCAATAATGTCTTCTAAGAAACTCATTCCCAACTCCTGGGGACTAAAACAACTGTAGTAGAACTGCCAAAATAATGTTTTAAAACCTTAAAATCAGTTAAGCCAGAAGAGGCCTATACTCCTGCCCCACGCATAAACAGGCCTACACACATGGCCTTGTAGATTTGAATCATTTCTTTTAACAGTTTCTTTCCAAATTTCCAGGAGAACCTAAACAAAGCCATGGCAGTATTCTCGTATTGAAGTTGCTTTGCCTTTATCATCTGCTTCCATGAACCTCTAGAATCAAATTGCATCCCAAGGTAAGCAAAAGACTCTACCAAAGTTAAATGGGCAACATTATGGGTCATGAGATAATATTTACTCTTTTATAAGCCACTATACTTGACAAGTATTTACTGTGATTCACATTCCATTCCAGATCTGCCGCAAAGCCAGCAAAGGGTTTCAGTACTTTTCTAATGTGCATTAGGTTTTTGTGCCAGTAAGACTGCATCATCAGCATTTAGTAGAGCTGGAACAGAGTGATAGCCAATCTACAGGAGATATTTACATCCATTCTTCAGCACCTTCTCTAACTTGTTTATATATAGCGTTAAAAGAAAGGGTGTAAACACACAGTCCTGCTCGACCCCCACTGACACTTAAGGCCTTGGAACACTCCTCATTAATCCTCTATCTCATGTTTTCTGTTCTACCTATGTAAATCTCTCTCAACAGCTCCCCAATCGCCAGGACTATGCCTAGCTCCCCCATCAAGCTCGAAAGCTGAGAATAGCTAAAACAATCAACGCCTCTTGATAGGCCCTTAAAAGCTATAAAAAGTGCCCCCTATTTGCCAACTGTGTTCTCACTGATGACTAAAATAACTTTAGGCACCGTTCAACAGTGCGTAGATGCCTGCGAAACCCATATTGAATATGTGATAAAATCATATAATACTTTGCCCATGGTTCAAATCTGGAAAAGAAAATACTCCTTGTCACCTTGAGCACGAAGTTCAGCAAAGATATTGGGCAGAACCATTTAGGTTCCCCATGATTTCTTTTTTGTCAAATCAGGTAAAGAGACAACCTATCAGTTTTACCTGTTTTACATACAGCACACAGTACATTTCTTAAGAAGGAGCCCGTACACCCAAGTTTTTCTTAAAGAGGTAGACCAGGATCCCATCTGGGCCAAGTGTGACTGTAGATTATTGCTTGGCTAACTTTTTTTCTAGAATAAATACCAAAGGCCTAACATTATAAACAAATCCGATGGACCAGTCCTGGATAATTCCTCATTGTCTGCCGCCAGAGATGCCTGATCTAGCAGTGCATATATGCTGCACAAATGGTCAATCCATCCCTGCGGTGGAATGACTACCTCTATGCAGTTGACCACATTTCATTACAGTAGGGCTGATCATTCACCCACCAAGAAAGCAGTGTTATCCCTCATCTCACTGGCCTCTATGAGTGCAGCTCATCAATTCTTCTTGATGGCTTCCTTCCAAGCAGCCAACACTTACTTATGTGTATGCCTACACTCTTTCACCAGTGCATTGTTCCCATTGTCAGTACTAGGGGGCCAGGCCTAGATCATCTGTCTCCCCATTGAAACAGATATCAACATGCTCTTCATTAGCCATAACAGATGACTTAAAAACCTATCAGGGTTTACCTCATCTCATTTTAGCATGAAACCATTAGTCCTAACCACGTCAATATTTTCACCTCAGTCTAATGGGTTAACAGCTTCTTCAGCTGTTCCCAGCTGAATAGTAATACAGAGAGTGTTGTGATCACTCACAAAATTAACATAAGTTTTGAAATTGGTAAGCTAAGGACTAAGATTATCTGTGATCATTATATAGCCTATTTTAGACCCCCCTCTCCACTACCTATAAAGGTATGTTGGAAGGGAACCGGGGGGGTGGGGTCACATACCTCATTTGCAAAAAACAAAATTATTCATCACAAAGCAGTTATTAATTGCCTCCCCATATCCATCATGGCTAAAATGGAATTGGCCATCCTCATCTGAATCAAGAAACCCTCATGCTTCCCTAAAGTGTAAGGGGCAAAGGTGGGCATTAATATCCCCACCCCATGTAATGATTGTCTCAATGTCACGCTTATAACGCCGTTGCTCCAGTTCCCTCTGGAGACCGTCTAACAGATCAATTCTATCTTGGACAAAGAGGTTATTATTTGTAGTTGACAATGCCAACAAAAAAAACCTTGCTACTGATACCCCAATTATCTGGTAACATCGACAACTAAGATAATTAGAAGCCACTTTACCAAGTAACAAAGTGGAAATAAAAGTGTACAGGCCCCTTTTGTGTGTCCTGCTCTAGAAGGTTCTTCAAAAGTGTGATAAGTCATGTCCATTTAAATTTAAGCTTGTTATGGCTCATTTCTCCTGGACAATCCCTCGATAAATGTGATCCATTCTACATTATGAAGTTTGCTCTTAAGACCAGTCACATTTCAAAACAAGATGCTTATCCGATTGGCCGGCTTCAGGAGGTGATCTGAATGAGAGGTATCTGTAATAGCTACCACTACTGCTCTCTCGAGTGCTCCTCCCACAAGGCTAAGTGTCATATCATGTTCCGCAGGAACACCCTCTGGGTACATTGTCGAGAGGCCCCAATTCAGGATATATGTTATGTTCCTCCAACTTTCCTTGACATCACAGACTGGAACCACACCACGAAGCCCCTCAGTGTGAACTAGTCACTCAACTTTAGCACATGCATTTAAAGATGTATATCTGTTGCTAGTTTCTACATTATATCCCGCAGGTAAAACATTATGCGGAATGTTATTATGTACAACATCATTGAAACTGTCAGGGTCTGTTGGCTTATAGAAGTTGCCCACAGAACCTACGCTGATCTGCAAGTTCATGTTCTTTCTACAGTTTAACCTAAACAATATGGATTCTGCTAACTTGATGGACCTATAATTCAGATCTATAAAATCCCCTCTGCTTGATTTAGCTCCGCTCTCTATCCATGACACCCTCTGCACCATAATAATATTCTCATACAGTGAGTTATGATCTCCGACCATACTTTCTCTCCAATGCACCATAATATATTTGAACTGTGCCAGGCTTAACTCTGTGTGTATATGAGTGGACGAACATTCTTCAAAACCAAAACATAAGGGGTCGCATCAGGTGGCAAATCAATGATTACAGAAGTATCAGTGTGACAAATACAGGTGTCCATAGTTTCTGACAATGTATCTTTACTGAGAGTGCCTTGGCTCTACATAGAAGGATTCTCTTCTCTGGCACATACATTGATAGAATCAGCATGATATCGTTATCCCAAATCCAATCTCCTACAACTCTCACCCTACATATGCAAATTTGTCGCTACATATAAAGTTAGCATTATTTGATACAAAACAAGGGTTGGCAATTTTAATCTCTTCAACTGCCTCATGGCATTTCATCATCATATTTTCCAGTGCCTTCAATCTATTACTCAACGAACCCATTGTGTCCTGAACCTTCCATTCATGAGTGGTCATAAGTGCATGGACTTTATCATTTATGGCACAAAGGAAGCCCAAAGGTCCTTTTTCCTGAGACTTTCCATTAAACCTCCACACAGCAAGGCATTTAAATTCCTATGCATGGTCTTACAACCGTCCAGTGATGTAGAGAGTCCTGATTTCTTTTTTGTTTTGGTGGGTGGTTGTCAACCATAGATGCAGGAGAAACAAAGAGGATTGTAAATGGGTTCCCCTCGTATATGGCGGTGAATGTCTTCTGAATCACTGCAAGGCAAATATTTCCCTTCTTTATAGTAACCTCCTGTAGCTCATGTATCTCCTGTGCTGATCTTTGAGTAACTTCCAGCCTCTCCTCTATGTTGGTAATTTACCTATTAATTGCTTCAATTGTATTAGATTATTATTTTGAAATATAGTTAGTCTGCATTCAGGTACTGTTCTCCACCGGGGACAACATTTTCTTTTTGCCCATCCACAAGCACTAACCTGTCTAGTCAATCACTCTTTTGTCAGGACTAAGACTGGTGGCCTAGTCTAGACTCTTCTCGGCTCTGAGGGGTGCAGAGATGACAGCTCTTGGCTGATCTTGGCCCAGGCACTTCTCACTCATGTCCCCCGCAGACGGAAATAGGAACTCACTAAGCAGCACTTTGGGAAAGGCACTGCTTCCACCTCCAGGAGTGGGTTATGGGCTGTGTAGTCTGGTTTGCTCCTCCATCCCCATTTGCTTAGCAAAGCATCCCCAACAGCGGGAAACAGGAACACGCTAAGTAGCACTTTGGGGAAGGCCTCACCTCCACCTTGAAGCATGAGATATGGCCTGTGTAGCCCGGCTAGCTCCTCCAGCATGCATGCTGTGCAGAATATCCTGGCACAAAATGTAAAAGATTTCTGCCCGACTTAGCTGAAGAGTCCCATGGCCTCCAAGATACTGCTGATACCTATTTCCTGGCACATCTCAGTTGCATCCCTGTCGCCTTCCAGTTCCTGTGAGTGGTCAGGCTGTTGCTTGACATTTCAAACTACAATTCATTTTTCAACTCATCCTCCATATAGATTAAATGCTCCATTTACATTAGTATGAAACTTTCTTCTAGACACATGATAAAATTAGACCTTGGGGTAGGTATAGGGGTAAACCTTTGCTAAAGTGAAATAGCACAAAGACTGATTTGAAGAAATCCTACTCACTTCTAAACAACAAAGTACATAATGTTTAGATATATTTAGAATATGGCTAACACGCTAACAAAGAATTGTGTTTCTTGATGTGAATTCTATGTGGCTAGTAACATCATACAAAGTAACACATATCAAAACACCACTGCAATTAACAGTGTGCTACACGCAGAATTAGCTGCTATGGTTGAAACAAGTGACGTGGGAGATGTACTGAGCGTGGTAAAGTATTTAAGGCTTTGTCCAAAAACGAGGGCAGCGAGGAAATACAAATTGAAGAGAAGTGTGCCCCTAGTTACAAGGAATCGCTAAAGTATCACTGGCTTCGTCCAAAATGAGGGCAGCCATAAAAAGTGGACATCCAAATTGAGGACCAGTGCGCCCCCAATCACAAGGAATTTGAATTCCCATAATACAACCAATTAAACTTCCCAATTTTAACTAACACAAGAAACAACCAGGTCCAGGTCCGGAAGAGAACCCCTGAAAGACTTGGGGTTTGAAACGCGTTGACCCCCGCTCCTGGGAAAGGGCATCCGCAGTGTGTCTGGGAGAGATTCTGTATGGTTACCACTCTCCATTCGACAACACTTTAAGCTAGCGTTCCCAGAGCTACACACAATGGCAGGATAAAATATATATTTCGAAAGTAAAATTTCCGCTATGTGTCTTACATGTCAGTAAAGGACTGGTCAAATATGTCTTGTATAGAAATATGTTAGTAAGTTTGTATAAGTTCGTATATGTTACTTATGTAAATACAACTGTGATCTATGTATGTTTGTATTATGTGTTTAAGTGTGTCTGCAAATTAAGTGTTGCCCTTCATGATGACATGCTTTAAATGTGAAAAACAGTTTTCCGAAGAACACAAAGAAAAGTGAAATAAATCACGCAGGCTAATGAACTAAGGACATTGGTTTGTTTATTTTTGAACTATTGAGAAACAATGCAACTAGATACTTTGTATAAAAAATAGAAGGGGCCCTATCTAGTTTGCGCAAGGACCCAAGCCTTTCTTTAGTAACAGCAAACAGAATTAGGGCATTCGAAAAAGCAAATCCAAAATAATATCTGGGGAATAAATAAATAAGAATTGAAAAGTTACTGAGATGCTTCAAACAAAAGCAAATAGGTCACTTTTGTAGGACACTTTAAGACATGCTTGATGAACTGAGAAAGTGAGTACTTTTTAAAGATAAATGCAAAGAAAGTTAAATCACTGGACAACAATGTTAAGTTTATTACCAAGTTTTCTGTTGAGAATAAATGGATTTTGGTGCTCTGAAAAGATGCTAGGAAAGTCCTGAAATTATACAAAGATGTATATATCTGCACATTGAACAAACCAATGGTAACATAGAGAAAGTAGAGCCATTATGACATTCGAAAAAGCAAATGCAAAATAATGTCTGGGGAATAAATAAATAAGAATTAAAAAGTTACTGAGATGCTTCAAACAAAAGCAAATAGGTCACTTTTGTAGGACACTTTAGGACATGCTTGATGAGCTGAGAAAGTGAGTACTTTCAAAGATAAATGCAAAGAAAGTCAAACCATTGGACAACAATGTTAAGTTTATTACCAAGTTTTCTGTTGAGAAAAATGGATTTTGGTGCTCTGAAAAGATGCTAGGAAAGTCCTGAAATTAGACAAAGATGTATATATCAGCATATTGAACAAACCAATGGTAACATAGAGAAAGCAGAGCCATTATGACAATATTTAAACCAACATGAAACACCAACATATTTTTTTAACTAAAGTTAATGTTACATATATATCCAAACCAAGTATAGAAGTCTTTAAAAAACGGCAGCTCTATCTGTTGCAAATACACTTCAGACAAAAGTAAAGAATATGCTTGCTTTGGAACTAAGATAAAGTTATATATCTAAACATTAGCAAATGCTAAAAATTGGGTATGAATATTTAATGGTTCTTTTGTGCAACAATAAGTGTAGTCGCATGTGAGAGCACATTAGGGGACTTTATAAGTTCAACCAATAGTAACCCATGGTCAAACACTTTAAAACACATCAGGAACTTAAGGATGTTAAGAATTTAAGATTCAGGAAAGCAATTCAAAACGTTTTCTGCAGGAGATGCATGTTATTGGATTCATGTAATTGAGGAAGTAGCTTGAGGACTAAACACTGATCAGGGACTACAAAAAGTCCTTTAAGGAAGTAGTCTAAACCTGAAATAAAAGACCTGATTAAATGCAAAGGTATTGAATGCACAGGATAACTAGGTAAATGGAATTGGATTAGAATACTAATGTATAAATTACTACTTAAATATGCCAAGTAAGAGGTCAGAGATGTCAATCTACATATATATCATACACAGAGAATAGTCAATATGAAAAATATATTTTGAACGCAATTTGTAAGAAAGCTGAGTACACAGGCAGTTACATTGTTTTTGTTTGTATGTGTGTGTGTGTATATAAAAGATACAGTGAGAGGGGCCTCACAAGCCCAAAAGGGACAAGGCACCACACGTGACTCAAAGTCAAATATATAATTCCCTTTTGGTACACCTATGCAGAAACATTCCACAAATACTCACTATTTCCCACTCCAATTCGCAGACACAAAACTGAACCAGATATCGAAACACTTATAAATACCAGTTTAATAAAAAAGAATCTGATTCACACATATATCAAAACATTGTTAAAAACATGGATAATACACATTTCATATGTTTTTTTTAAAACGGAAAGGACTTTCCAAAAGACAATCACATTTGTCATTCAATACATTAATTCGTAAACATCATGTGAATCATCAATGCTTTATCAATCAATCAATTAGACTTTATTCGATTTAAAATATTAAATCATAAAAGCATAATACAGTTTAGAAAAAAAAGAAACATTTACAATAAAACATTAAAAGAGGAAGAATTCATCGTTCTTTAACAATAAAGACATTGATTAATACAGGATTAAAACTAGTTATAAAATGCTAAAAGTCTCCAAAAGATAGGATAAGATCGGGTACATTTGTGATTTAAGCAAAATCCTACATGGTCATTCTAAATCTAACTACCCCTTTTAAAAATTTGGCAATATGATCAGTAAACAGCACTTCGTCAAGAAACTGCAACTTGATAAAAGCGGGCGGCACTGTCTCAGTCCAAGCCATTTTAAAATTGGCAATATCCATCTTTTCCTGATCAGGGTATAAAACTTGCAAAAAAAGGTAATATGGATTGTGGACTGGGCTGATAGGTCATCGCAAGGACATGGACATAAAGTGCGTGACCAGTCATTTAGCTTAGGGAACGTTACCTTATGGTGAAAGGTAGCTAGACGAAAGCGTGTCAGGAGCATCATGTCATGTTCACCCAGAGATGAGGACAAATAGGGTTGTAACCCTGGTTGTGTCATGAGTAGCTGGTGTTCTCTGACAGATGGTTTCATCACGTTGGTAGACAATCTTAACATCTCTAGGTGCTCAAGACATAACGATCCTAACTCTTTCCTGGTGACACAGGATAGACTGTCAGGATTGGCATAAAACTCGGGATGGCCCAAATCATTCATAAAATCTTTAACAAAAGCAAGCCACGGGATGCTCTAAGCCTGTTCCATATGCTGACAGTCGTTAATCACGTCCCGATTTAACATGGTCGTTTGGCCAGTCCACACCTTGTGCCAGAGTAAAACTGGTTGGATTTTAATTAAATCAGATAAATATGGGAGGCCTAGCTCTGCGTGGCATATGAATGTAGCTGTGCTATTTGGGACGGCCAAGAGATATTTTAAAAACCTGTTCTCGGCCAGCTGGAGAGGCACTATATTTGCAAAACCCCAAATGCCCGCTCCATACATAGCTACAGGAATACATTTAGCTTTGTAAATGGTAAGCATATCCCCGATGGGGCGCTTCCCTAGTTTCCTAGAGAAATTTATTAAGGCTCCAATAGATTTTATAAACAGAAGCTTTCTTGTATTAATAGCTATGCCCCATGAGCCCTTTTTTTCGAACATGATACCCAGATAGGAGAAGTTGTTAACAAATTCAAGTTTCCTGTCATCTATAAGAATGTCTCGACACTTAACGTTTGGTTTGCTACATTTCATGACAAAGGTTTTGGTAATGTTAACCTTAAGATCCAGCCTCGTCATGAAAGACACAAAGCTCGAGACAGTTTTCTGGAGTCCTAATGGGGTACGGGACAGAAGGACAGCGTCATCAGCATATAGTAGTGCTCCAATTTGCCGACTGCCAATTCTAGGTAGATCCTGGCCATCCCTCGTCAATGTGGTACCCAAACTATTTATATAGAGGGTGAAAAGAAGGGGGGCTAATACGCAGCCCTGCCTGACACCCTTCTGGATGGAGAATTTACGGCTACGTTCTCCGGCTGGCCCATAACGAACGCTTGCCTGGGCGTCTAAGTAGGAGAGTTTTAAGAAATTTAGCAACAACGCCTCCACCCCCATTGATTCTAGGATACTCCAGAGTTTCGTGTGGGTAACACAATCAAACGCCGAGCTTAGGTCAGCGAAACACAAAAAGAGGCTCCCCCCTTTGGCCTTTACATATTTACCACACAAGAGACTTAAATTTAGGCCCTGCTCAATTGTGCCAAGCCCTTGGCGGAACCCATACTGCAGCTCCGAAAGAACACCCCTAGCCTTTACCCACTGCTGCAGTCTATTCAGGACAAGACGCCCGGCCACTTTCACGATGGAGTCCAGGAGTGATTTCGGTCTGTAGCAGGCTGGGTCGTTGCGATCTCCTTTTTTGAAAATAGGCACAAGGATGGGCTCAGTCCAGGTTGCGGTGAGTCCCTGTAAACAACACACCTTCAGAACCATAGTGATTAAAGGGCCCCATAGTTGAGGGCAAGATTTATATAAGTCCACGGGACACACTCAGGTCCCGGGGCTTTTCCCCCCACACTCTCATTTATGGCCAAAATCACCTCATCCACATTAAAATCAATTTCGATGGGAAGATGATTCTTGTGCCAAGTTATGGAGTTCTCGCACAAGCTCTGATTTTCGTTGTCACGGTATAACTTTGAAAAATGGGTTACCCAATCATCCTCTCCAACCGTGATTTCAATACTTGGCATCTTGTTGGCGGCTAGGAACAGAGTGTTCACAGCCTGCCAGAAGCCTTTGGAGTCCCTTAACTCGGAGGCTTTCTTGAGTGACAGTCACAGGTCCCTTCTTATCCCCTCTTTACATGCTTTTAGTGAAGTTCTGTAAGCGGCTCTTGCCCTTTTTATCGCTTCCTGGTCTCTCGGAAGTATAGATAAGGCAGCTTTTAAACTAGCATGTGCTTTCCTGCTGTTAGAATCGAACCAGCCTGTCTTAGCAGTTGGTCGTTTCTTCAAGTCCAGGGACAGGCTTTTTTGTATGGCCGTTGTGATATTACAAAAAGATTTTAAAATGTCGGGATCGGCAGCCGTCTCGTTGAGGCAGACCGCAAAATCGATTTTACAAGAACATAGTATGGACTTGGTTAGCTTCAAAGTGTCTACTCCCTTCCATTTAATGGAACAACCATCGGTTCTATTTATTACTATGTCAGGTGTAGATATGACAGAAGAGCCCCCAGATAGCACCTTGGCCGGTAGGTCCATAGTGATACTCATAGGATAATGATCACTAAATGCGACAGAATGAGTTTCAAAGTTTAAAATTCTGTCGGCATATCTGTTGGAAACTAAAATAATATCTATAGTTGAGAGTAAACCACGGCCATTGAAAGTGCCATTAAACGGCACGGGCGGTGAACATAAGGCGTTTGCAAAGCCTAAGTCCATGGTGTATTTAATGTGGTTTATATGGTCTCCTAAGGTGGTATGCGGGAAATGAGAGGTATCAACATCATCATCAAATACTAAGCCACAATTACCGCTCTCAGCTAAATCGCATGAGCCGATGTTAAAGTCACCGCCCCAGATTAAACACAGGTCCGCTTTAGATGAGTTTTCTATTTTATCCAAGTACTTTTGTAATTGGGGCAAAACAACATTAACTTGTGGCACGGGGAAATTATTATAAAAGTTAATTATAATTGTATTGTGTGAGGCGTCGACATACATATTGATAACTTGATAAAAAATATTAGAAACCGAAAAGTCTATCTTTTTTACATTTAACCTGTGAGAAATGTATGTACACAGACCGCCCTTTTTCCTCCCACGCCTGGACGGGACAGCGGGGGTAAAAAATGTTTTATACCCATTAATATGCTGTGGGCTGTCAATCCGGCCTCCTGAATACATAAAATGTCATAACCAGCAATAAAGACATGCCAGGCAGGGTTTGTAAGTTTGGTCGCTATGCCCGCCACATTCCATGACAAAAGTTTAATTTTGCTGGACCTAGTCTCCACCTGGTTTGTGCTTTTCTTAGATATTAAATCACAATTAGTGGTAATAGGGTGATGGGCAGAATTTGCAGCAAGACTAGAAAGAGAGGGAGTTGAATCTATCAGCTCTGCTTCCAAGTCTATAGGGCAATGCTCGCTAATGTCAGTAACTGTAGTACATACAGGCGGGTTAATGACCTGAGTCCCCATGCTACTATTACAAGTGCCAGTGCTTGAGTCGCCTTTTCGTCCTATGGAGCAGTGTTTGAATACCAGACAGTCAGTACCAATCCGGGAGGATGGTTGTCGATGGCATGGTGGCGAGCTGCGACAGCTATGTGCAGCAGTAAGTCAATGTATATCGTCAAGGGAAAGGGTTTCAAATCTATTATAGGTAGGAATGGTAAAACAATGATGGTAAATAGAATTAGTAGGTCTCGGCTGAAAAGGGTGAGGGAATTTATTCTTGGGGGGATAGAAATAGCCTACAGTACATTAATGCCTTGGTTGGTCACGTGTACACTCCTAAGTCTCCGTAGGACTTCACTTACCAGCCTTGGTGTTCTAAGGGTGAGGACTATGCAGTCACCTGGGTGCGATTTTTCCCTATTCTCTACCCATCCCACTCTTCTAACCATCTTGAATTTGCAAAACAATGCTTCAGTTAGCAATGCTTTATCAAGACAGCGTTCAGTGCAATATAAATTTAATGACAACCAGGGCGTCAATGCGTTTCGGTGGACCAAACCATGAAACCACCTTCCTCAGGACCAAAACTATTTTTTCCTCTCCTCTAATCAATCATCAGACCGGTTTTAATTTAGTCACGTGCCGATTTTAGTCAGGAGCGGCTTGACTGCAGAGTCATCTATGACCTGTACCTCGAATTACAGGATAATAACCATTTGGTCATAAAGTACATTGTGCATAAGGGTTAAGGGTTAAAATGCATTTGCCTCTTGATGCAGCCTCGTGCTATTTGACATTTAGTAGGTGGCAGTGTGGCAGTGACCTGCTGTTCGACTGCAACCGGCTCAAGGTTGGTCACATTGAACTAAGACAGACCCGAAATCGAAGGGCTATATTGAATTTCCAAAAGTCACTGCCATCCACCAAATTTTAAACGGACTGCACATAAATGTGGGAAGTTGTTTAACTCCTGGAGTAACCTTGAGCCGGTTGCAGTCAAACAGCAGGTCACTGCCACCTACTAAATTTCAAATAGCACGAGTGTGGGAAGTTGCTTAACTCCCGGATTTACTGAAAGCAGACTGCATCAAACAGCAGGTTTTTCTCCAGAATAGAACATTGAATTTGGCAGAACAAGAGGCGAATGCATTTTAACCCTTATGCACAACCTACTTTATGACCAAATGGTTATTATCCTGTAATTCGAGGAACAGGTCATAGCTGACTCTGCAGTCAAGCCGCGCCTGACTAAAATCAGCACGTGACTAAGTTAAAACCGGTCTGATGATTGATTAGAGGAGAGGAAAAAATTGTTTTGGTCCTGAGGAAGGTGGTTTCATTATTTTAGTCTACCAAAACGTGTTGATGCCCTGGCTGTCATTAAATTTGTATTGCACTGAACACTGTCTTGATAAAGCATTGATGATTTACATGATGTTCAGTTGATATATGTTTACGAATTAATGTATTGAATGACAAATGTGATTGTGTTTTGGAAAGTCCTTTTCGTTTAATAAAAAAAAACATATGAAATGTTTATTATTCATATTTTTAACAATGTTTTTATAAATGTGTGAATCAGATTCTTTTTTATTAAACTGGTATTTATAAGTGTTTTGATATCCGGTTCAATTTTGTGTCTGCGAATTGGAGTGGGAAATAGTGAGTATTTGTGTTGAAACAAGAGAACTCTTCAAAAAATACTAATACTTACCTGATGTTTCCGATGCATTGTGGGAGATATATGCTGAACAGTCATGTGATTAAGACCTTCTTTAAAACTACATGCACGTACGCACTTTGCATATTGCTTCCTTCCCGTGACCAAGGCAGAAGCGCCGAAACATGTAGGGGCCATTGGAAGCATGAGTGCTGTTATTTCCCTGATTAAAGGACTGCTGACTCTGGAAATGGGCCTCTGTTGTTTGTTCACACGCAGTGATTTGGTGGGCCTTTCCGTGCCCGCTGTTTGAGAGGCTGCCCTGAAGGGTTGGGGACTCCTCGAACGGAAGTTTGTTGCATGGATTCTAATCAGGAGTATGACCCACGCACTGCTGTTTCTCCCACTGAGGTGACGCTAATGGAGCGAAAATGAAGCGGCAGTGATGGAAGGGATTCGGTGAGGATAAGCTCCTACACCGATCGTTCCGGGGCCAGGACTTTGAACAGGGAGGTCATGTCATTTCAGCATTTCGCTGGTAATTTTATTTTCCGTGACTGTGTTCCATCTAGATTTATTACCTTAATAATGCATCGGAAAAAGAAGCAAGCATTTATGTAATCTGTGCTTTGAAACAAGAGAACTCTTCAAAAAATACTAATACTTACCTGATGTTTCCGATGCATTGTGGGAGATATATGCTGAACAGTCATGTGATTAAGACCTTCTTTAAAACTACATGCACGTACGCACTTTGCATATTGCTTCCTTCCCGTGACCAAGGCAGAAGCGCCGAAACATGTAGGGGCCATTGGAAGCATGAGTGCTGTTATTTCCTTGATTAAAGGACTGCTGACTCTGGAAATGGGCCTCTGTTGTTTGTTCACACGCAGTGATTTGGTGGGCCTTTCCGTGCCCGCTGTTTGAGAGGCTGCCTGAAGGGTTGGGGACTCCTCGAACGGAAGTTTGTTGCATGGATTCTAATCAGGAGTATGACCCACGCACTGCTGTTTCTCCCACTGAGGTGACGCTAATGGAGCGAAAATGAAGCGGCAGTGATGGAAGGGATTCGGTGAGGATAAGCTCCTACACCGATCGTTCCGGGGCCAGGTCTTTGAACAGGGAGGTCATGTCATTTCAGCATTTCGCTGGTAATTTTATTTTCCGTGACTGTGTTCCATCTGGATTTATTACCTTAAAAATGCATCGGAAAAAGAAGCAAGCATTTATGTAATCTGTGCTTTGAAACAAGAGAACTCTTCAAAAAATACTAATACTTACCTGATGTTTCCGATGCATTTTGGGAGATATATGCTGAACAGTCATGTGATTAAGACCTTCTTTAAAACTACATTCACGTACGCACTTTGCATATTGCTTCCTTCCCGTGACCAAGGCAGAAGCGCCGAAACATGTAGGGGCCATTGGAAGCATGAGTGCTGTTATTTCCCTGATTAAAGGACTGCTGACTCTGGAAATGGGCCTCTGTTGTTTGTTCACACGCAGTGATTTGGTGGGCCTTTCCGTGCCTGCTGTTTGAGAGGGTGCCTTGAAGGGTTGGGGACTCCTCGAACGGAAGTTTGTTGCATGGATTCTAATCAGGAGTATGACCCACGCACTGCTGTTTCTCCCACTGAGGTGACGCTAATGGAGCGAAAATGAAGCGGCAGTGATGGAAGGGATTCGGTGAGGATAAGCTCCTACACCGATCGTTCCGGGGCCTGGACTTTGAACAGGGAGGTCATGTCATTTCAGCATTTCGCTGGTAATTTTATTTTCCGTGACTGTGTTCCATCTGGATTTATTACCTTAAAAATGCATCGGAAAAAGAAGCAAGCATTTATGTAATCTGTGCTTTGAAACAAGAGAACTCTGAAAAAATACTAATACTTACCTGATGTTTCCGATGCATTGTGGGAGATATATGCTGAACAGTCATGTGATTAAGACCTTCTTTAAAACTACATGCACGTACGCACTTTGCATATTGCTTCCTTCCCGTGACCAAGGCAGAAGCGCCGAAACATGTAGGGGCCATTGGAAGCATGAGTGCTGTTATTTCCCTGATTAAAGGACTGCTGACTCTGGAAATGGGCCTCTGTTGTTTGTTCACACGCAGTGATTTGGTGGGCCTTTCCGTGCCCGCTGTTTGAGAGGCTGCCCTGAAGGGTTGGGGACTCCTCGAACGGAAGTTTGTTGCATGGATTCTAATCAGGAGTATGACCCACGCACTGCTGTTTCTCCCACTGAGGTGACGCTAATGGAGCGAAAATGAAGCGGCAGTGATGGAAGGGATTCGGTGAGGATAAGCTCCTACACCGATCGTTCCGGGGCCAGGACTTTGAACAGGGAGGTCATGTCATTTCAGCATTTCGCTGGTAATTTTATTTTCCGTGACTGTGTTCCATCTGGATTTATTACCTTAAAAATGCATCGGAAAAAGAAGCAAGCATTTATGTAATCTGTGCTTTGAAACAAGAGAACTCTTCAAAAAATACTAATACTTACCTGATGTTTCCGATGCATTGTGGGAGATATATGCTGAACAGTCATGTGATTAAGACCTTCTTTAAAACTACATGCACGTACGCACTTTGCATATTGCTTCCTTCCCGTGACCAAGGCAGAAGCGCTCGAAACATGTAGGGGCCATTGGAAGCATGAGTGCTGTTAATTCCCTGATTAAAGGACTGCTGACTCTGGAAATGGGCCTCTGTTGTTTGTTCACACGCAGTGATTTGGTGGGCCTTTCCGTGCCCGCTGTTTGAGAGGCTGCCCTGAAGGGTTGGGGACTCCTCGAACGGAAGTTTGTTGCATGGATTCTAATCAGGAGTATGACCCACGCACTGCTGTTTCTCCCACTGAGGTGACGCTAATGGAGCGAAAATGAAGCGGCAGTGATGGAAGGGATTCGGTGAGGATAAGCTCCTACACCGATCGTTCCGGGGCCAGGACTTTGAACAGGGAGGTCATGTCATTTCAGCATTTTGCTGGTAATTTTATTTTCCGTGACTGTGTTCCATCTGGATTTATTACTTAAAAATGCATCGGAAAAAGAAGCAAGCATTTATGTAATCTGTGCTTTGAAACAAGAGAACTCTTAAAAAATACTAATACTTACCTGATGTTTCCGATGCATTGTGGGAGATATATGCTGAACAGTCATGTGATTAAGACCTTCTTTAAAACTACATGCACGTACGCACTTTGCATATTGCTTCCTTCCCGAGACCAAGGCAGAAGCGCCGAAACATGTAGGGGCCATTGGAAGCATGAGTGCTGTTATTTCCCTGATTAAAGGACTGCTGACTCTGGAAATGGGCCTCTGTTGTTTGTTCACACGCAGTGATTTGGTGGGCCTTTCCGTGCCCGCTGTTTGAGAGGCTGCCCTGAAGGGTTGGGGACTCCTCGAACGGAAGTTTGTTGCATGGATTCTAATCAGGAGTATGACCCACGCACTGCTGTTTCTCCCACTGAGGTGACGCTAATGGAGCGAAAATGAAGCGGCAGTGATGGAAGGGATTCGGTGAGGATAAGCTCCTACACCGATCGTTCCGAGGCCAGGACTTTGAACAGGAGGTCATGTCATTTCAGCATTTCGCTGGTAATTTTATTTTCCGTGACTGTGTTCCATCTGGATTTATTACCTTAAAAATGCATCGGAAAAGAAGCAAGCATTTATGTAATCTGTGCTTTGGAAACAAGAGAACTCTGAAAAATACTAATACTTACCTGATGTTTCCGATGCATTGTGGGAGATATATGCTGAACAGTCATGTGATTAAGACCTTCTTTAAAACTACATGCACGTACGCACTTTGCATATTGCTTCCTTCCCGTGACCAAGGCAGAAGCGCCGAAACATGTAGGGGCCATTGGAAGCATGAGTGCTGTTATTTCCCTGATTAAAGGACTGCTGACTCTGGAAATGGGCCTCTGTTGTTTGTTCACACGCAGTGATTTGGTGGGCCTTTCCGTGCCCGCTGTTTGAGAGAGCTGCCCTGAAGGGTTGGGGACTCCTCGAACGGAAGTTTGTTGCATGGATTCTAATCAGGAGTATGACCCACGCACTGCTGTTTCTCCCACTGAGGTGACGCTAATGGAGCGAAAATGAAGCGGCAGTGATGGAAGGGATTCGGTGAGGATAAGCTCCTACACCGATCGTTCCGGGGCCAGGACTTTGAACAGGGAGGTCATGTCATTTCAGCATTTCGCTGGTAATTTTATTTTCCGTGACTGTGTTCCATCTGGATTTTATTACCTTAAAAATGCATCGGAAAAAGAAGCAAGCATTTATGTAATCTGTGCTTTGAAACAAGAGAACTCTTCAAAAAATACTAATACTTACCTGATGTTTCCGATGCATTGTGGGAGATATATGCTGAACAGTCATGTGATTAAGACCTTCTTTAAAACTACATGCACGTACGCACTTTGCATATTGCTTCCTTCCCGTGACCAAGGCAGAAGCGCCGAAACATGTAGGGGCCATTGGAAGCATGAGTGCTGTTAATTCCCTGATTAAAGGATTGCTGACTCTGGAAATGGGCCTCTGTTGTTTGTTCACACGCAGTGATTTGGTGGGCCTTTCCGTGCCCGCTGTTTGAGAGGCTGCCCTGAAGGGTTGGGGACTCCTCGAACGGAAGTTTGTTGCATGGATTCTAATCAGGAGTATGACCCACGCACTGCTGTTTCTCCCACTGAGGTGACGCTAATGGAGCGAAAATGAAGCGGCAGTGATGGAAGGGATTCGGTGAGGATAAGCTCCTACACCGATCGTTCCGGGCCAGGACTTTGAACAGGGAGGTCATGTCATTTCAGCATTTTGCTGGTAATTTTATTTTCCGTGACTGTGTTCCATCTGGATTTATTACTTAAAAATGCATCGGAAAAAGAAGCAAGCATTTATGTAATCTGTGCTTTGAAACAAGAGAACTCTTAAAAAAATACTAATACTTACCTGATGTTTCCGATGCATTGTGGGAGATATATGCTGAACAGTCATGTGATTAAGACCTTCTTTAAAACTACATGCACGTACGCACTTTGCATATTGCTTCCTTCCCGAGACCAAGGCAGAAGCGCCGAAACATGTAGGGGCCATTGGAAGCATGAGTGCTGTTATTTCCCTGATTAAAGGACTGCTGACTCTGGAAATGGGCCTCTGTTGTTTGTTCACACGCAGTGATTTGGTGGGCCTTTCCGTGCCCGCTGTTTGAGAGGCTGCCCTGAAGGGTTGGGGACTCCTCGAACGGAAGTTTGTTGCATGGATTCTAATCAGGAGTATGACCCACGCACTGCTGTTTCTCCCACTGAGGTGACGCTAATGGAGCGAAAATGAAGCGGCAGTGATGGAAGGATTCGGTGAGGATAAGCTCCTACACCGATCGTTCCGGGGCCAGGACTTTGAACAGGGAGGTCATGTCATTTCAGCATTTCGCTGGTAATTTTATTTTCCGTGACTGTGTTCCATCTGGATTTATTACCTTAAAAATGCATCGGAAAAAGAAGCAAGCATTTATGTAATCTGTGCTTTGAAACAAGAGAACTCTTCAAAAATACTAATACTTACCTGATGTTTCCGATGCATTGTGGGAGATATATGCTGAACAGTCATGTGATTAAGACCTTCTTTAAAACTACATGCACGTACGCACTTTGCATATTGCTTCCTTCCCGTGACCAAGGCAGAAGCGCCGAAACATGTAGGGGCCATTGGAAGCATGAGTGCTGTTATTTCCCTGATTAAAGGACTGCTGACTCTGGAAATGGGCCTCTGTTGTTTGTTCACACGCAGTGATTTGGTGGGCCTTTCCGTGCCCGCTGTTTGAGAGGCTGCCCTGAAGGGATGGGGACTCCTCGAACGGAAGTTTGTTGCATGGATATATATTGATGTTGCATGGATGTTGTGGATTTATGACACGGCAGCCTGGCCGTGAAGGACGCCACACCCTGTGAGACCATATGGGGCCGAAGAGGTTTCGAACATTTCGGAGCTTTAGGAACAGCTGTGTTTTTAAGAAAGAAACCGGGAGATATCTTTCCGCAGCCCACTGGGGCTGAATCAAGTTGAAAAAAGACACGGAATTGAACTGAACCCACTGGGGCTTTATAATATAAACTACAGGCACCAGCATGCTTTGAACCGGAAACGCACCTGCTAGGTGCACTGAAAATGTTTAAATTGCGTGCATGCAGTTAATGGTGCTGTTGAAGATTTCAGTTACATCCGATGCCTCTCTCTGATGAAGGAGCCAGCGCGCTCTGAAACAGCGTAAGAGACTATGAATTATGGATTGTGATTGCCGGTTTAAAATTAAAAGCTTTGTATTAAGCACACGGATGTTTGGAGGTGTCCTTGCTTTTGGGCAACTTTTTTGTGGATATATATATATATATATATATATATATATATATATATATATATATTGTATATATATTGATAAATCAAATATATATATAGGCAGTTACATTGTTTTTGTGTGTGTATAGACATATATATATATATATATATATATATATGCATATATATATATATATATATATATAAAATTCCAAAAAAGCGGTTCCTTCCGGGATCGAGCCCGCTGCCAGGTGGTGCGTAGTCCCGGTGGAACCACCGCCGGGTTTCGTATTCGTTACAACAGTCCAAAGTAAAGACGCACACTCAAAAGTTCCTTTATGTCTAGCAGACGGTTTATTCCCTCACAGCGTTACGCTGTGAGGGAATAAACCATCTGCTAGACGTAAAGGAACTTTTGAGTGTGCATCTTTACTTTGGACTGTTATAACGAATATATATATATATATATATATATATATATATATATATATATATATATATATATATATATATATATATACAAAAAACAATGTAACTGCCTGTATATATAGATTATATATATATTATTTGTTTTAACCATAGGCTTTAATATATGAACTTCCTTTTTCAAAAGAGCAATGTTCAAAAGTTTGAACTACCACGGGCTCAAGTCGTACATCAATAAATACATTGTATGGAAACAATTCTTTTTTTAGGATCCATATAAGTCTTACTTTTATTTTCAGTGGGTTTATACAGACTTAAAAAATATCTACATATAGCGCTATTGCCATTTTGTTTTTTTTAGGTATCACACATTGTGAAATACTTTTAGGATAGGACTAGAAAATCAAAATTCCTGTTGAGGATATGCATAAAAATAGTTTTTTTTTAAATGGCTTGGACAAGCGTAGTAGTTAATAGACATAAAGGTAAGACCACATGCAAGAAAATATTAATACAGAGGAAGAATTTTATTTCTCTTTAGCCGAAGAGGATATACTTGGTAAGCCATTTGTTTTTCTTTTTATTTGTTTTTCTTAATAAGTTAAATTACTTAATGAAACCAATATTATATCAGGCAATTTCCACCACATTTTCAGAGAGGAAGTTAGTCGTAAATGAAATCCCAACCAATTTAACTTAAAAAAGGAGTTATATGAGGGAAAAGCCATTTCATTTGTTTTTCTTAATAAGTTACATTTCTTTAGGAAACCAACATTATATCCGGCTGCTTACACCACATTTTCTGAGAGGAAATAGCACATAAATGAAATCCCAACCAACAAAACTTAAAAAGGGAGTTAAGCGAGGGAAAACGTAGTCAATAATGCTAGTGATAAGATTACATGTATAATATAAATTCAATGAATATTTTGAGGAGAAATATAAATACAGCTTAGAGTTAGAGGAATATGCAAATATTGTTTGCAACTGAGTTCACTTACTGTAGTATTTATGGAGGCCAGATATTGTGGCCAAACCTCTGCTGAGCAGAAGGCTGGGTCCTGTAACCGACCACCCACAGCACACCCCTTTCACCTGTACACAGCAGGGCAGTTGACAGCCCATGGGGAGATTAGATCCAGGGCTTACTTTACATTGCCTCTATTCAGGAAAGACATCAGATGATGGACGATAGTCATCCTAAACTTTGTTTAAAGGCACTTCTTTTAGGCATTGGAGACCCAGGTCATATATGACTCAAAACTATCTGTAGTTTTCAGGACAAACTAAGATCAACTTAGATAGTTGGACAGAGTCTCTAACTAAGCATCTCATTTTGAAAATTCCTGCAAGTTAAAAGTTATTGTAATAAAGGTTATTTTGCAGTAACAGAAACTCACCACTATGTGCTGCTTGTGGTCTAGAACCTGCCAGGACGTTCGGGCCAGGTCACTGCTAAGATCCTTCTTTGTAGTGAGGTGATATTGAACTGCACATTACTCTTTACTTGAAAGGTACTCCCCAGATAGTATCCAACCTTGAGTTTTGACCATTAGTAGCGGTCCTCCCAGTGCTTCCTCTTATAATTTCCCATTTTTTGTTGACATCTCCACTGAAGCACAGTCTCCTGCCTGACCTCTACCGTGCATTTCTGCCTCGGTTGCACACCCACACAGACATAGAAATAACAATGCTTTAAATGTACCCACTTCAAAGCAATCTTTACTTTTTCTAGCAAAAAGGTCGGGTTCGCATAGTGCACTGCTGTCTGTACATGGTCACTGAACAGCAGAATGTTTGTCAATTGTCTTCACACTAGGTCAGATAGCACAAGAACGGAAGTATTTGTCTTCTGTATTATTTCAGTTTATCATAGAGTTGACATAATTTCACACTATGTAGGCATGCTGAATGAAATGTATGTGCTATCTGCCCACATATTATCACATACAAACATTACATAGCTGCTATGTCAGTTATAAATGAAATATTGTAACATTACATTGCCCACTGAAATACTGATACTATTAGGATAACTGCATCATTAGTGGCAGAGCCAGATTCCTTAGAAGCAGCTCATTTCTAGAAGCCCACATTTCAACAGTCTCTAAGTTGCCTTGCAAACAGCCACAAAGGTGTGTAGTGTTTATTCAGGGAGGAGTAAGTTCGAGGAGGTAAAGCAGCGAAATATGTATGAAACAGAAGAACAGAAGAATTTTTATACATTGAAGCACTTGTGCAAATGTTCTACACTATTTCTCGATCAATAGGTAATACTGTTCACATGTTACCATCATCATAGCTTTATTCGATCCTTTAAAAACAGTCATGAAAGCGATAAAATATACAAACATCACATATATATAAATATATCAATGCAAAAGTTAAAGATTTGTTATAGTTAGGAAAACTTGTTTTTCAGTATACAAACCAAACTTAAACTATGCAAAATACAAATTCTAAAGTTATAGGTTTAACTTTTATTTACAATTTATCCACCACCTTCAAATTATAAGGAGTGCACCACTATACACACTGTTTTCAGTTTGCTAACCAGACAATGCTAAATGTTGGAGTATGTGGGCCTTTCTCTAACTTGACGAAGACTTTGTTGGAGACCAAAATGCATTATTCCTTCTTGTACTAATAAATCTGTGAAACAGTGATGGAGTGCTGCATTCCTCCTTAAGGAACTGCCAATGGTGTTGTGACGGCTGCCAGGGAACAGTCTTTGACAGTGGATGTAATTGCTGGATTGTTGCCATTATCCTCAACTCTTTTAATAATGTACAATATTTTGAAAATATAAACAATTTAAATTGACATATATTCTGTAATAATAATAACATTATAAAAATATGAAATAACATGGTTTTTATTTACAAAAATTAGTTTGTTAGTACATTCAAATAAATATAATTACGTGAAAAATTAAATAAATTAAAAATGCTTCAATAACGTTTCACATTATGTGATAATAAATTGTTTACTGTATGTTTAATAAAACATTAATCAAAAACATCAATCAAAACATCAAAAACTAAAAGCATATTTGGTAAAACCTATGAACCCAGCACCCCAAAAAACCCACCAACCTGAAAAAAATGAACATTTGAAAGTAAATGTTTTTATAATATACTTTACATTATGACTAACAATATAATTTTACAAGAAAGTAAATACTATCAAAAAAGAAGTTAAATACGGCAATACGGAAGTCATCAATGTTTTGAAACTTCAATATTATCATAGAAAAAAATTATATACTTATCCTCAACATTACCATTGTCAATATTTTCATGCTCATGTTATTTTGACCTCAATATTTAATACCTTCAATATTTTGGAACTGATATTCAGGATCAGCATCATGGGTGATATTTTGGATTTTACCCAGGCCTACATGACATATGACTGCATTGTATGGTTTTGCAGAGTTGTTATTCAGCAGGAGAGCAAAGCAGAGTAGAGTAATTTGCAATAGTCTAAGGGAGAATTGACCAGGGCCCAATTGGAAGTGGATGCTGTAATCATTGTCCAAGACAGTGTCTAAGTTTTTGGTTATTGTTTTGAAAGGCAAAGAAGATAGGAGGAGGGCAGATGATGTCAGTTGTCTTCAGTGGGTGAAGAGGATTCAAAATGTAGACTTCTGTCTGGGGCCACTGCGTTTGAGTTAGTTTTGACTCATTAAGTTTACATTTCTCTGAGGACATTGAAGATTTTGTTGAATTGAATCTCTGCTCCAGTCTCTCACAGATATATTGGAAAATCTTTGACATTAAAATGGAATGGGAGGTTTTGGGGACATCTGAGGTCCAGATGAGGTCTAATGTGAATGTTGAAAAGTAGGAAAGATGATGAGATTCCCAAGGAACTCTGCATGTCACTGGACGGGGAGGAAACGCCTTCCAATTTAAATGTGAATAGTGTTTGAGGAAGGATCTGAATAATTTTAGAAAATGATCTGTGACCCTGCCCACTGACTTGAGGCAGTGCAGTGCTGTGTGGTCCATCATGTCAAAGGCTGTGAACAGGTCGAAGATGTACAGAACACATTAACTTTTGATCAGACATTTCAAGGATCTCATCCCAAACATTTAGTAGGGCAGTTTGTGTACCAAGTTTAAGGAAGAAACTACATTGTTTGGTATTTCGTATGTCATATATTGTTGTTTTCAGTCTTTTTGGAGGTGGAAGGTGACAGCCTTATCAAGCATTCTAGAGATCCTGGGAAGATCAGCAATGGGGTGATAGTTGGTGGAGTCAGAAGGGTTCTCAATGTTTTTTAAGAGAGAGGTGACCAAGAAGTGTTTAAGGGGCGGGGGACTTCATCTGCTTCCAGGTATTTGTTGACAAAGGGAGTTAATCCTTGGCCTATGACCAAGAACTACAGCTTTCCTTTCAACTGGACTTTAACTTATTGAGGCTGTTATATATATAGAGAAGCAAAGATAAAATCTGATACCAACATGTATGATTCACTGCATATAAACTGGCATTCCCAGACACTCACCTGGAATTGCAGAATGTAAAGAATGGCAAAATGCGTTCATCCCAAGAAACCAAGTCATCTCAGCTGGAGCTAAGGGTGCAGTATGTATGTGCAAGAAATAACCTGCTGTATTCCTTATGTGGGCTGCAAGGTTGTGATAGGGCCTAGAAGGGGGAGGTGTGTCTGGGGGTTTATGAACATTTTTGCATAGGGTGATATATTCATATCAGGACTTTATGGATGGCTTTGATATGAATAAATCACACTAGTGTAATTCAAATGGCATGACGCATCTTGAAATAAGACTGCATCACAAACTAAAAACACCCAACTATCTTACTAACAAACTTTCCTTTGACGGTGTTAAGAGTATGCTTTCTAGTAAAATTACAATCTGCTTAGCTATCTGTAGCTTCAACATGAAATGACCTTTCTTTTGAATCTTTCTTGGGTAATGCCTCAACAATCTTGAACAACTTTCTAACAGATATCCAACAAGCAATTCATAACCTTCACCACAAACATTTCTGAAGAAATAGCCTACTGAGGTAGAACCTTCACATTAAACAACTCTATTTTATAAAATTAGGCAATACTTACTTACTACTTCCACCATCTGGTCTTTAAAAACTCTCTAAGGATCTGAACACCTCCATCAGGTTTAAAGGTAGGCAGACTTAACCTTTCCTCTTGTCACTCAACATGGCTGACTTGATTTGCTCATTTGTACACAGTGTTACTAAAATGTCTCCTTGTATATATACCTTAGTGTTTCTTTATCTTAACACACAATTGTATTGTTATATTTCACCTATTCTTGTAATACTCATGGCTTTCTAATTTTGCATGTCCATGTCTGAACAGATTTTCAAAATCTCTTTGTGACCAAAGATGTGCTGCATATAAAAATTAAATATATAGACAAAGGAATTAAGGAGGATTCCTGGTGGCTGTCAGAAAGATGCCAGAATTTTAAAAGTGCCTTTAAAGAAAGATGCAGATAGTTGAAAGCTACAAACAAAAAATCCTCTTTTCTGACCCTCATCAAACAGTGATGTAACCAATTTTAATTGTGGTTTTCAGAGCTCCAGCAGTGCTTTCGATAATTTTATACATATTTAGATATATTTTTTATATATCTTTATTGAATTTCAACAATGCACGGCCAAGCACCAGTTTTACAGTACTGTTCTATACATATGGTAACCAACCCTTCTTATCCCTCCTCCACCTTCATTTCTTCTCCAATTTTCCACTCACAGGTGCCAATACAGCATATCCCTGAGAAGTTGATACTTTTACAAGCTTAATCATGTCCGTCTATCCCATCTCACCTGTCTGCCCCATTACTCTTGCCCATGTTTCATCTAGTACAGGTGAGCAGCTCTATTCCCCCCCTCCAAATCATTGTCTTGGTTGTCATCTACACATCATCAGGGACATCCCCATTTACCTCTCCCATAATATCCATAATGGCAGTTTCAGACCTGCCAATTTCTCACCTGACCATACTTCCTTCATTCTTTTAGATTCTGCTCCCACCTATTCCACTGCGTTCCACATCCAAGATGTCACATTTGGTGGGCGGAAAGACATCCAGGCCCATATTTATCATGGGATTACATCACCCTTGCTCCACACAAGGGGCACAAGTGTGATGCAAAATCTAGAATGATATTTACCAAGCCGTGCTAGGCCACTCTGCATGACCCTGCATGGCTCAGAAAATGTGGAGTAATGCAAGGTAGCACAAGTTGCTGCCTTGCATTACTCTGCTCCAGGGAGACGTTCCATGTGTGGAGCGTGAGTGTTCCGATGCATCCACCCATGGATTTTGGCGTATTCCCAGATATACCATTAGTGGTACACCTGGTAATACATCAAAATGCGATATCTCCCCAGGGGAGGCGTAACGAGGAGAAATATGTTTATTGCTCCTTATTTTTTCCTCTTTATATGCGTGCTGCATTTTGCAGTACACATAGAAATAGGAAAATGCCTCTGAGGATTGTTTTTGTGCAGAAAGGTATCCCTTCCTGCACAAAAAAATCCTGCCTACAATGCAGGCACCCTTGCACAATGGTACAAGGGTGTCTGCATTGGCGCTGGGCAGGAGTTTGTGCAGCAGCCCAGGTTGAGAGCAGGAATGTGCTGCATAATGCTAAACACAGTGCATTACTGCCTTCTCCCTTTCACGCAAGGCGGCGCAGCAAGGTGACTTGCTGCATTGCATGAACATTTGATACATATGAGCCTCAGTGAATTCCCAGTCTACGCTTCTTAAAGCCAAGGCTCAGGGTTGCACGTTTGCATTGCTTTTTTCTGTTTTCCTGATTTGGGAGGAATCCAAGTAAGAATGTAAGATCTTCTCCTCTATTAGTTGCCCTGTTTGTCATCTACATGACCTCCCACCAGTATTCCACAATAGCATTGTAATACCAGGTCAGATGCATGAAATCTACATTAACTACTCCACAGTGGGGCAAACCAAAGACCTGGTGGGATATGTTTCTACTAAAATGCGACAGAGTATAGTATGTGCGATTCAAAAAGTTAAAATGCACTACCTTGAAACATGCATTACTGGAGATGTCCTGAACCATAGAGCATGCCAGTCCCCAGTCTTCATCTGTGAGAGGCTCCTACATGTCCATCTCCCATTTGCCACAAGCTCTCATAGTGGGCCACTTACGATCTGTTTTTAGTGCTCAATACATGTACCACTTATGAACTGATTTTAGTGCTCACATACACCAGGTAGCTCTGAGGGTGGTAATCTAAGGGGACCTCCATTGTTTGGAAGGCCATGGAGCCTCTGGCAATTCCATCCATATCCCTGTTCATCCATATCCCCTTAGTAGTGTCTTTGGCATATTGCAAATATTGAGGACTGTCCAGGCTAAAGCTCAGGCATGCTGCCCTAAATGTTGTGAATGAGTCTGAGGGAAATCTTTCTCCTATAGTCATGCATCCACTGTCTTTCTATCTGGCCATGAACATCACCCTTACTATATGTGTGTGTGGCCTAAGCTACCACAAATAATCTCTCTTGCAAAGGGTGGATGTTTCACAATTCTAGCCTCTGTCACCTGCCACACAATGTGTGATGCAATAGGAAGTGTATATTATATACCTCTTCACAAATCCATTGAGGCCGTGGGTGTTTCAGAACACCAGTGTATTGCGTCTATAAAATGTTGGATGTGTGTTACTCATTAGGTGTTGGTGGGGCACCCAATCCCATGCCCCATGGCCACCCAAGCTCAACCCCCACCACCCTCAATGGGATATAGTGTGCATGTCTTGTTCTCCAATCATGCATTAAGAGATGAAGAGTGCCCTGTTTGTGCAATGTGTGTATCCCTCTCCCTTCCTACTCCCAGGTAAATACCTTTATTAAAACTAACTGTGTGTGTGCCATTTCCTCCATGATAAAACTTCAGTAAAAGAAACCCTCTCCCCTCTCCAGATACCATATAATATGTAACTAAACCTCCTCTACATAGACTCCAAATGCAGAAGTAACGGTGCTCAATAGGTGGACCACAAGATTCACTAGTATTCCTAGTGAGGCTCAACTACAGAACGCACCTTTCGAGCTGCCCTACTCTACCCGGAGCGTGACTTGCTCGTTGCAGCCACTGCTCCTTATTCCTTCAGTGTCGTTCTAGTAACCGATTGTCCAATTTCAGCAGGACCTCCCATATAACCATATTGAGAAATGCTCAATACCCCACAGGGTTCCAAATCTCTGTTTGCCTTTTCAATAATAATCACTGGAAACAGGCCTTCCAGCCTCCAGACCATACATATCTATTGTTCAAGAGATTTTTTAGGGTCACTGGCTTCAGCCCTCTCAGGTATTCCCATGAAACTAAGATTATTTTGCCGTGACCTGCCCTCAGCATCCTCTAGTCAATTACCCAGGACAAGGTTCTGTTCAGACAAGTTGTGGACTTTAGGTTTCAGTTCTGTTACTTCGTGGTTAATATCTCTACAATATTTTCAGTTTGCATTAATCGCTCTGAGGCCTTCCTGAGGTCTGCTCTCAACAAGTTCACCTCGCTTGAAATTGTTTCAGCCTATTTTCCAGTAGCTGTCTGGAATGGTCAATGTCAACCGGGATCCAAGTAATGGTTGGGTCTTGTGACTCCCCCAACTCTGACCCTCCGTGGAGCTTGTGGATATAGATGATTATCTGGTGCCATCCATGTACCCCTCCATCCTGGTCTGCTGTGCCACCCTCTTCAGCCTGTCTCTACCCATTGTGTCCAGAGGGTTGAAAGTCAGAGCTGCTTTGCTTGTCCTCCTGGCAATCAGTAAGTGCCTTTATGAGGGGGGCTGCCCTTTTCTCTCCCCAGTGATTTAACTCCGACCGACACTGAGCATGGAGAAATAGCTAGTCGGGATCCGTGATGTCAGCCTGAGCATCTCCGTCAGCCTTGTACTTACTTGTCTCCCCTGTCGCCTATCCCCACTCACAGCAGAAATCCGAGGGGGGGGAGTCCCACCTACAAACCAGTGATAAAGTGGGCCAGTACCCCACCACGTCCTCTAATCCACTCTAATACCCTCTGCAAACCAGTTATGGGAAACACAGACTTGCAATTTGCTCCAATCATGACCACATATTCAAGGACTCTACATCATTCACATGCTCGAAATAGATATTTAAAACAACTGATTGTCTTTATGCAAATGCTACAAATGCCATAGTGAAAATGTATACAATAAAGGAAGGGCTGCGATGTATGGTGGGTTCTACATCTATAGCAATGCTTAGTCCGCTCATTTACAATCGGTTCCCTATTGCTCCAACTAATTAAGCCCCGTTGTTTTCTATTAACACACTTTCCTATTTCCAAACTAGATTCATCAACATGTTTGTGACTTCTATGAAACACTTTCATTCAGAGCAATTTGATCAGGATCTATAATGTCTATCAAAATGACATAGTTTATCGATGCTTAATTTCTCTAGAGAATATCAACACATTCAGTTTTTTATCCTATAATGGAACTCTTGCCAAACATGCATAACATACACATGACTTATTCTCAAACAATGCCTCAATGATTGTTCAAATATTTAAACTACAGGTGCTGTTCTGCCATACTTTATTTTACACTCACAATTAACACTCTATTTGTTTATAAAATAAGATGTGGTTCTTTACATTATCTTTTGCGTTTATTCTGTTTGATCGTTCACTCTCGCTTCTGCTCAGTTCATTGGGTTCTTAATGCTAGGCAGTGAGGTGGTTTGTTTTCTTGTCCACAGCGGATGGCTTGCAGTCCCTATAAGTGTTCATTCCAAGAGAGATCTTTTGTCTTCTGTTGGCTTGAAGACCTGATAATCACTCTTCAGGTGTGCTGCAGCTGCAGACCCTTCTTTAATATGGAGCCGTTTCACTATTTGTGAAGTAATTGCTTCTTAGAATTTCATGCGCAAACCTCATTTGAGCACGGATACTTGAACTCAGTCCCCGTTTCTCATCCTCTTGTGAATGTTCACAAATGTACCTTTCAATTGTATCTAAAAAAACAAGTGCAGATACAGTTTCTCAATTATATGTCTTGATTTGTCTAATATTAAAGATGTCTCTTTTACTTGTTTAATGGCTTCCCAAAGAAACCTCAAATCTAGTTACTACTAAGACCCTGATTACCAGTGGGCTGGAAGGGGAGAGATATTTACTGCTTCCAGTAAACAACATAACATGTATTTTTAAAGTACAACTTCACAGTGTGGCCTCTTGGTGCTAAAATAACCGATGACACCATGAGGTGGGGAATTTATCTTGAGCCGTCGATACCTATTATGAGTTTTCCTCTAGTAAAATGAGGAAATTAAATTATAAATTCGGTCCCTTTCCTACCAAATTCTGCCCGTATCAGACTTTAGCACATGTTTTCCCCCAGTACATTTCAGCAGGTTTGTTATGACAACATTTACCTGGGGAAAATTGCACCGGTGAGGTTATTATCAAAGTGCTCAGAATTGTGATCCATATGCAAACAGGAGTTTTGTCAGGGACTGGCATTTAACTGTCCACTAGGAATCCACGCTTTAGAAGAGGGATTGAACAACTGAAAGGAGGTCAGCTGATTGTCTCAAAAGCATTAAACACTAAACCATGCTACATTTTGCATTATACATCAGGAATTAACAGCAGATGAATTCAGGCGAATACTATGATACATTATTTAAATGCATGGAGGGCAACCGCTCCAAGAACACTATAATGAAAGACATGAAATGCAATCTGGGCAGCTTTATCTATAGTCCGGGAACAGTTGAACTTGACTCGGTGAATAATTAATTGCTCGCTAATCATAATTAAGACTTTGCTCTCCCCTTCCGAAGGTTACAAAAAAAAAAAAATATATATATATATATATATATATATATATATATATATATATATATATTCACAGAAAAATACATAGGTTTCAGGGACGTTATAGTTAGAAATTAGCATTTAAAAAACCTTTGAAATTATAGTTAGTTGGACATTTCACTCGTACAAAACCAGAGAAATTTGGCCGTTATAGTTAGTTGAGCTAAGTATAACTCGCGCCCCCGCAATGCACTGCTGATGACATCACATATTACATCACTCATGACATGGTCAGTGACATCACTGATGACACAACTGATGACATCTCAAATGACATCACTGATGATATCATCCATGTGATAATCTGATGCACCTCCTCATACCCTAATATAAACTGTGATACACCCTTTCTAAAATACATAATACCATTCTCGAAACCATAGACACACCAATTCCAATTACTACATACCCACTCACTGATTCATAGGTCTACACACACATCCACTCACTCACCCATGCAGTCACTCATACATGCAGTCACTCATCAATACAGCCACTATCATATGCACTCATACACCTATACAGACACTCGCACACCACCACTCACCCATAGAGTTACTTACACAGCTAGTCAGTCATGCAAAGAATCAATCACACTCCCATTTACTCACCTATACAGTTATACACACACCACCTCACTTATTCATACAGATACTAACACATACTTACCTTCTTATACAATCACTGACACAAGCACACACTCATCTACACAGCCACTCTCACAATCACTCACTCTCACATAAAGTTATTTATATACTCCAACACTCACATATACTGCCTTTCACATATGTAGTTACTTACACATGTACCACTGAGACATCCATTCACTCACTAATACAGCCATATACACACTCACCCACCCAAACAGCCCCTCACAGACGCACTCTTGAACCCATAAACCCAGTGAATCACCCACTCACACATCCATGTAGGGAGTCACACACCCCTCACCCACCCACACAGACACTCAGGCACCCATACAGATACTCAGACAACCAATCAATAACCCATATAGACACTCATGTAGCTACTCACCAACCCATGCAGCCACTTACACACCAACAGACAGACTGATACAGACATTCACACAGTTTAGTCACTAACCCATGCATTCAGTAAGACACGTTTAATCACTCACTTATACAGTTAGTCACGCACCTGCTAAATCATCCATTCAGACAGTCCTACACCCACTCATTCTTCAATACACCTTGGCCTATATATATATATAAAACATATTTAAACTTTACAGAAACACACACTCACAGGATGATGTAATCAGTGATGTCATCAGTGAAGTCATTTGATATGTCATCAGTGATGTCATCAGTGATGTCACTGACCATGTCATGAGTGATGTAATATGTGATGTCATCAGCAGAGCATTGCGGGGGCGCAAGTTATACTTAGCTCAACTAACTATAACGGCTGAATTTCTCTGGTTTTGTACAAGTCAAATGTCCAACTAACTATAAGGTCCCTAAAACCTGTGGTTTTTTCAGTGACTTTCAAAGGTTTTTTAAATGCTCATTTCTAACTATAACGTCCCTGAAACGTATGGTTTTTTCAGTGAATTTCAAAAGTTTTTTAAATGCTAATTTCTAACTATAACGTCCCTGAACCCTATGGTTTTTTCAGTGATATATATATACACACATATACATACACACATATATATATTTAGAGTGCTTTTTGAGTTTTAATTTGATCTCCTTATAAACACCATACATCATTATCTGAACCTGTAGTATGATCAACTACATTGGCCCAATCAAGAGTAACTAGTCACCAAAATTGTGGGCTGTAACTTAGATAAATCATGTAAATTAAATAGTTTTAATGGATTATTGATTAAATTGTAGCATTTTAATTGCGGGAACTTTTTATGAAATTAATGTTTTGTATAATGTAATATTTGGTATGGCAAGTTTGGCTGAAACAATAAACTGATTTGATTTGAAAACACAGCAGTCCTACTAAGACATTATGAAACACCACCACTAAACATGAGATCCCTGTAGGAAGAGGCGAAGCTTCACCACTGAAGAGATAGCAACCCTGGCAAGAAGTGCCCGCACTGTCCCACTTAGAATACAACAGTCCTCCTAGGAATCTCCTACACTGTCCCAATTAAAATATGCTAACCCTGCTGAGAAGCGTAGCTAATGCCCCTTTCAAAGTTTAACAGCTCTGCTAAAAAGTGTTCCTTCTGTCCATGGTTGGAACTCTTCATACTGTTCCACTACAAGGACAGAGGTACTGTTAATAAATGTTTGTACTGTCCGATAAAAGGTATTGCAACTGTAAGAAATCAGTGTTCTGTCCCGTTCGAAGTACTGCAGCCTGCTGATTCCTGTTGTTAACATCACATTAAAATATAGCAGCCCTGCTAAGAACTGGAGGGGGTTCTAACACGTCCTGTTAGTGTGCGGGATACCTGAACACAACGTAAAATGCAGAGGAGACCCCCATTTTATTAGATCCCCTGCCTCATGGCAAACCTTAAATTTTGCGTTTTAGTCGTGTAGGCTTTCTTTTTATCTGGTGAATTTACTATTTACTTTCACTTGGTGCCAGCCTCAGCGCATAGTTCCTTGATGAACTCAGCGCCAACTTCCCCTCAACTTTTGGGTGCCAGAGAGAGCAGTGCCTCGTGCGTTCTCGCCATCGGTTCCATCCGCTGCTCTAATTTGGGCGGTACCAAGGCGCGAGCCCTAAACCCGCCCATTGATGCCAAGGAGCGCAAGTTTGTTGTTGTGAGGGACAAATGCCTAACATTTTGGTAGAGACAGGTGACAGAGAATGGGTAGGATCACGCAACCTGTTTGGGTGGAGGTGGATAGTGCTGTGAGACTTTCTCACAGACCTGCGCTTCGTGGGAAGAGCAGCTTTGGAGTAAGTGGAGCACCATGTTACTGTGCCTCACAGACTGGCGGTGAGTGAGTGCGCAGGAAGGACCCGAGTTCAGAGGGAGCGGCAGTTCACTGAGGTGTCCCACATCACTGATGCCACCAGTTTGTGATAGGAGATAGTTAAAGAGTGGGTTTATCATAGTGCTGAATGCGCTACAATACCGTGGCGTGGGTGCTAAAGATGAGGTCAGTGGTATGAAGCGGTGGCTCAACACACTAGTGTGTGTTGGGCACTATCTATCTCG
Organism: Calotriton arnoldi; assembly: GCA_963921515.1. Lineage (NCBI taxonomy): Eukaryota > Metazoa > Chordata > Amphibia > Caudata > Salamandridae > Calotriton > Calotriton arnoldi. The sequence goes on from CAWUFW010017019.1 coordinate 90,892, forward strand.
AGGTGTCTCGCAAACTCTGACAGTGCGGGTGTGTAGTGAGGGAAAAGTCAGGTGGGCAGTGTGGCGAGCTGCACGTCCCTAAAACATTGAAGGCAGGTGTGTGTGGGAAAAGCAAGGGTGCAGTTCAGAGACAGGTGAGCAGGGTCGGGGCTCTGCCACAAACAGTACTGTGGTGGTTTGATGTGTGTGTGTAGGGGATGCAGACAAGTCTGAGGTGAGATGAGCAGCATACATGCCACAGAAACACTGTTGTTTGACTGTGTGGGGCGAGTTCAGAGAAATGTGAGCAGTTCATGGAGATGTACAACAAGGACGTTTGTATGGAAAGGACAACGTTTCACAACATGGGCCAGTAGCCGTAGTAACCAATCTAACTCGAGTCCTGGATTTGCTGGGGGTGGGGGTGTTTATTAAAAAAATATGTTAAGAAACTTTGGGAAAGCAGTAGTTTTGATTGCGGTAAGTGCTTCCATGAGAGTTTTACCCAAGTGAAACAAAAACTGTCAACATGGCATAAGGGACAGGTAAAGATTAGGGTGATTATGCTGCTGAGCACTCCACAAACACCATATGGCAATGTGGGAGGCGAGGACAGGTTAGGCTCGAGGTCATCAGTGCTCCACAAACATGGTGTGAGTGCACGAGCTATGGTGAAGTTCAGAGCAGAGGGGACAGAGCAGAATGCCTAGGTGTCCCACTGATGGTGGTGCAAGTATAGCAGGCAGTGCTTTTAATGGGCATATACTCACGGTTACTGACTGCCTGCACTTCTTTCAGTTAAAAGGGAGGGTGCCTACGCTTCTTAGTGGGCGTTCAATACATTTAATTGGAGAGTACCGGTCCTTCTCAATAGCACACAGGTACCCTGGGTCGGTGTGTATCTACACTTCTATAATTTCATTTTAACCACTGATAGTAGGTGGCAGCGTGAGGTGAAAAGTGTGCACAATCACGGAAAGCGCAAGCTTGTGGGGACTGGGATATTGCTGAGCACTAAGTTGTCTCACAAACTGTGGTGCTGTGAGAGCGGGTGCACAAGGTGGGCTCGCTGTTTGGTGGGCCGTGCACCTTAGTGAGTAGACTCAAAACCACTAGTGCTGCGAGTTTGTATCACAGTGAAAGTGAAGGGTGGCAGTAGGCTGACCGGATTTTGTGTGAATGTCAGAAGAGGCTAATCTCTGCATGAGGTGGGCAGTGTGCCGAGGTGTTCCACATACCAGTGTGACTGTGCCTGGGCTGAAGCCATATTCCATGTGAGGTATACAGAGTGCTGAGGCGGCGTGGCCGCACACACATTACCTTCTCTCGCCGTGTATCAGATAGAAGCTGCGGAAGAAGCCTAGCAGCTCATTCTCGATCAAGGCGCTGTAGACAATCTTGAGATTATAGCTCCTCTGTGCCTCCAGCGCTCTCTCCAGCACCACCACGAAAACCTGGTTGGCGGTGTAGGTGAAGTAGCGGGACACCCTGACGGCGCCGGACACCTTGTCCTCAGCCACCTGAACCCGCTCGATGGCCATGCGGTCGGCGTACAGCACTGTAGAGCGGCTGGCTTCTAAGCACTTCACCTGGATGTTGACTTCCCCGCAGAAGGTGAAGTTGTCCATAAAAGCAGTGATGAGCAGGTTGTAGTGCAGGGGCCGCATGTGAGTGGACAGCCGCGGCTGGGCCCAGGGCCGCTCTCCATCCGCCTCCTCGGCGGTTCCCTTGCCAGAAAGCGGGTTGCCCTCGGGCGCCTCCTGCTGCTGGATGGAGGGCGCAGCCTCCTGCAAGCTGCTGTTGTCGAGCTTGCTGCTGCTACCATCCCCGAGGCTCTGACCACTGATACCACACTCCTCAAAGCACACGCTGAGCAGCACTGCCATGATCGAGACCACGATAAGAGCCAGGACAGATAGCGCGAAGGCCAGCACCAGCCTTCGGTGCAGTGGCCCCTCTGTGCCGTGGCCACGCACGGCCACCGTGGCCGCCCACTGTTCCGAGAGTCCCCGGCCATTCCTGACTGCGCTGCCCGCCTCCTGCTCACCGATCATCATGGGAGTGAACGAGGCTTGGCTCTTCGTCTTCTTGGAAGTCAGAGCCATCACTGGGAAGACCTGTGCTCGCTACGCTGCGAGAGCAGATGCCGCCTCACCGCATGGCCCTGCCCGGCACCAGCTGCCTCACCAGCGGCTAGCCTCATGCTGTCAACCTTCAGAGTCTCCCAGACCTGGGAGCCGCCGGGACACTTGAACTGACCGAGCTAGCCAGTCGTGGATTTGGGAAACAGGAGCTCTATGTTCTCAAACGGGCTGCTTCCTACAAAGAGATTGTGCAGTGTTGGCCAGATGTCATTTCATCCCTGGGACTCAAGTGACTAAAGCTAACAAGTGGACATTGCCCCCTGGACCTGGTCCACCCGGGGGCTTTCAAAAACGAAGCGTGGGAGGCCGTGCTTTGTTTTTTTTTGTTTTTCTCGGCCGGATTCGCGCACCCAGCACGAATTCGGGGATTTTTTTATTTTTTTTAAATGCTTTTTTTGGCCCTGGGGGTCCCTGTGGGACCCCCTGAGCAGGCCTGGGTGTCAGGGTGTTTCTACCCTGCCCCCTTTTCTTGTATTTTAACCTTTTTTTTACTGTTTTCTTGTGACTCGGATACCGAGTCACAAGATGGCTGCCAACACATTCTGGTTTGGAGTGTTGGCAGCCAATCAGAATTGAGCTCGTGCTCTGGAGGGTTCGCGAACCCTCCTCGGTGCTCAGATATCAATATTTTTATTTTTTGAATTTCTCAGCAACTACTGAACGCATTTACACCATTTAAAAAAAGGGCGCTTTCTGAACGAAGAGCTACCTTTTTGCCAAATTTGGTGTTGTTCCGTTCAGCAGTTCAAGCTGTAGCCGTGTCTAAAGTTTCCTAAGGAAATTAACATGGGGAAAATGCGGTTTGGGACCCCCCTTTTTTCTCAGCCCCCGCTTGATGAATCACCCCGAAACTTTCAAGACAGGAGCTGACCGGAGCGGGCCATTCGTTTTGAAACTTTTGCGAAGATTCGTTAAACGGCGAAAGATATTGGCAAAAGAAAAAATGCTTTTTGAATAGAAACAAGGTCCTAACTATAACTACCTACTGGCGACCGCCAGTAGGTAATATGTATATATCTATATATTCACTGAAAAAAACATAGGTTTCAGGGACGTTATAGTTTGAAATTAGCATTTAAAAAACCTATGAAATTCACTGAAAAACCACAGGTTTCAGGGACGTTATAGTTAGTTGGACATTTCCCTCGTACAAAACCAGAGAAATGTGGTCGTTATAGTTAGTTGAGCTAACTATAACTCCCGCCCCGCAATGCACTGATGATGACGTCACATATTACATCATTCATGACATGGTTAGTGACATCACTGATGACATCTCAAATGACATCACTGATGACATCACTGATTACATCATCCTGTGAGTGTGTGTTTCTGTAAAGTTTAAATATGTTTTATATATATATAGGCCAAGGTGTATTGAAGAATGAGTGGGTGTAGGACTGTCTGAATGGATGATTTAGTAGGTGTGTGACTGACTGTATAAGTGAGTGATTAATTGTGTCTTACTGAATGCATGGGTTAGTGACTAAACTGTGTGAATGTCTGTATCAGTCTGTTAGTTGGTGTGTAAGCGGCTGCATGGGTTGGTGAGTAGCTACATGAGTGTCTATATGGGTTATTGATTGGTTGCCTGAGTATCTGTATGGGTGCCTGAGTGTCTGTGTGGGTGGGTGGGGGTGTGTGACTCTGTGCATAGTTGTGTGAGTGGGTGATTCACTGGGTGTATGGGTTCAAGAGTGCATCTGTGAAGGGCTGTATGGGTGGGTGAGAGTGTGTATGGGTGTGTTGGTGAGTTAATGGATGTCTCAGTGGTAGATGTGTGAGTAACTACATTTGTGAAAGGCAGTATATGTGAGTGTTGGAGTATATAAATGACTATATGTGAGAGTGAGTGATTGTGAGACTGGCTGTATGGATGACTGCGTGCTTGTGTCAATGATTGTATAATAGAATAAGTATGTGTTAGTATTTGTATGAAGAATTGAGGTGGTGTGTGTATAATTGTGTAGGTGATTAAATAGGAATGTGTTTGATTATTTGCATGATTGACTAGCTGAGTGAGTAACTCTATGGGTGAGTGGCGGTGTGTGAGTGTCTGTATGGGTGTATGAGTGCATATGATAGTGACTGTATTGATGAGTGACTACATGTATGAGTGACTGTATGGATGATGCAGTGGATGTGTGTGTAGACCAAGGAATCAGTGAGTGGGTATGCAGTAACTGGTATTGGTGTGTCTATGGTTTCAAAAATGGTAGTCTGTATTTTAGAGAGGGTGTATCAAATGTTATATTAGGGTGTGAGGAGGTGCATCAGATTATCACGTGGATGATGTAATCAGTGATGTCATTTGAGATGTCATCAGTGATGTCACTGACCATGTCATGAATGATGTAATATGTGACGTCATCAGCAGTGCATCGCGGGGGTGTGAGTTATAGTTAGCTCAACTAACTATAATGACCGAATTTCTCTGGTTTTGTATGAGTGAAATGTCCAACTAACTATAACGTCCCTGATACCTGTGTTTTTTTCAGTGAATTTCTAAGGTTTTTTAAATGCTAATTTCTAACTATAACGTCCCTGAAACCTATGGTTTTTTCAGTGAATTTCTAAGGTTTTTAAATGCTAATTTCTAACTATAACGTCCCTGAAACCTATTGTTTTTTTCAGTGAATTTCAAATGGTTTTTAAATGCTAATTTCTAACTATAACGTCCCTGAAACCTATGGTTTTTTCAGTGAATTTCAAAGGTTTTTTAAATGCTAATTCCTAACTATAACGTCCCTGAAACCTATGGTTTTTTCAATGAATTTCAAAGGTTTTTTTAAAAGCTTATTTCTAACTATGCCTACAGAGGTAGGACATGTGCAGAAAGAGGAATAAAAGCGCAGAAAGAAGCAAGAGAAATGTAGAAAGAGGCATCAGAAGTCCAGAAAGACGAAGAAAGGTGCAGAAAGAAGCAAGAGATATGCAGAAAGAACCAACAGAGGTACAGAAAGAGGCCTTGTTGCAAAGTCATCCTGTGCCTCCAACTTTTTGCTGACTGGTACTGGTGGTAACTGACTCTGACTAACCAGGCCCAGAGACAGTGCTATGCTGAAAGACACTTAGAATACAGTGAAAACACCTACATACACTAGGGTACACTATGGGTTGGGGTACCTCTGTGATTGGCATGACCTCCCCTGTAAGGCCCTAGTACATAATAGGGCATGGGGATTAAAACTACCTCTAAGTCAGAGGTGCAGAAAGAGGCAAGAGAAGTACAGAAAGAAGCAAAAAGAGGTGCCGAAACAGGCAAGAGAGGTGCAGAAAGAAGCAAGTGAAGTGCAGAAAGAGGCAAGAGAGGTGCAGAAAGAGGCAACAGAGGTGCAGAAAGAGGCAGGAGGGATGCAGAAAGAAGGAAGAGAAGTGCAGAAAGTGGCAAGAGAATTGCTGAAAGAAGCAACAGAGGTGTAGAAAGAAGCAAGAGAAGTGGAGAAAGAGGCAAGTGAGGTGCAGAAAGAAGCAAGAGCAGTGCAGAAAGAACCAACAGAGGTGCAAAAAGAGGCAAGAGGGGTGCAGAAAAAGTAGGAGAGGTGCACAAAGAGGCAAGAGAGGTACATAAAGAGACAGGAGGGGTGCAGAAAGAAGGAAGAGAAGTGCAGAAAGAAGCAACAGAGGTGCTGAAAGAGGCGCGAAGGGTGGAGAAAGAGCAAGAGAAGTGCAGAAACAGGCAGGAAAGGTGCAGAAAGAGGGAACAGGGGTACAGAAAGAGGGAAGAGAGGTGCAGAAAGAGAAAAGAGGGGTGCAGAAAGAGGCAAGAGGGGTGCAGAAAGAAGCAAATGAGGTGTAGAAAGATACAACAGAGGTGCATAAAGATGCAAGAGAGGTGCAGAAACAAGCAAAAGAAGTGCAGAAAGAGGCAAGAGAATTGCTGAAAGAAGCAACAGAGGTGTGGAAAGAAGCAAGAGAAGTGCAGAAAGAGGCAAGTGAGGTGCAGAAAGAGGCAAGAGAGGAGTAGAAAATGGCAAGGGAACAGCAGAAAGAGGCAAGAGGGATGCAAAAAAGGGAAGAAGGGTGCAGAAAAAAGCAAGAGAGGTGCAGAAAGGAGCAAGTGAAGTGCAGAAAGAGGCAAGAGAGGTGCAAAAAGAGGCAAGAGAGGTACAGAAAGAGGCAGGGAAGTGCAGAAACAGGCAAGAGAAATGCACAAAGAGGCAAGAGAGGAGCAGAAAGAGGCAAGAGAGGTGTAGAAAGAAGCAAGAGAAGTGCAGAAAGAGGCAGGAGTGGTGCAGAAAGAAGAAAGTGAGGTGCAGAAAAAGGCAACAGAGGTGCAGAAAGATGCAAGAGAGGTGCAGAAACAAGCAAGAGAAGTGCAGACAGAGGCAATAGAATTGCTGAAAGAAGCAACAGAGGTGTAGAAAGAAGCAAGAGAAGTGCAGAAAGAGGCAAGTGAGGTGCAAAAAGAAGCAAGAGCAGTGCAGAAAGAACCACCAGAGGTGCAAAAAGAGTCAAGAGGGATGCAGAAAGAGGCAAGAGAAGTGCAGAAAGGGGCACCTGAGGTGCAGAAAGAGGCACAAGTGGTACAGAAAGTGGCAAGATAGGTGCAGAAGGAAGGGAGTGAGGTGCAGAAAGAGGCAAGAGCAGTGCAGAAAGAACCAACAGAGGTGCAAAAAGAGGCAAGAGGGGTGCAGAAAAAAGTAGGAGAGGTGCACAAAGAGGCAAGAGAGGTACATAAAGAGACAGGAGGGGTGCAGAAAGAAGGAAGAGAAGTGCAGAAAGAAGCAACAGAGGTGCTGAAAGAGGCGCGAAGGGTGGAGAAAGAGCAAGAGAAGTGCAGAAAGAACCAACAGAGGTACAGAAAGAGGCAAGAGAGGTGCAGAAACAGGCAGGAAAGGTGCAGAAAGAGGGAACAGGGGTACAGAAAGAGGGAAGAGAGGTGCAGAAAGAGAAAAGAGGGGTGCAGAAAGAGGCAAGAGGGGTGCAGAAAGAAGCAAATGAGGTGTATAAAGATACAACAGAGGTGCATAAAGATGCAAGAGAGGTGCAGAAACAAGCAAAAGAAGTGCAGAAAGAGGCAAGAGAATTTCTGAAAGAAGCAACAGAGGTGTGGAAGAAGCAAGAGAAGTGCAGAAAGAGGCAAGTGAGGTGCAGAAAGAGGCAAGAGAGGAGTAAAAAATGGCAAGGGAACAGCAGAAAGAGGCAAGAGGGATGCAAAAAAGGGAAGAAGGGTGCAGAAAGAAGCAAGAGAGGTGCAGAAAGGAGCAAGTGAAGTGCAGAAAGAGGCAAGAGAGGTGCAAAAAGAGGCAAGAGAGGTACAGAAAGAGTCAAGGGAAGTGCAGAAACAGGAAAGAGAAATGCACAAAGGGGCAAGAGAGGTGTAGAAAGAAGCAAGAGAAGTGCAGAAAGAGGCAGGAGTGGTGCAGAAAGAAGCAAGTGAGGTGCAGTAAAAGGCAACAGAGGTGCAGAAAGATGCAAGAGAGGTGCAGAAACAAGCAAGCGAAGTGCAGAAAGAGGCAATAGAATTGCTGAAAGAAGAAACAGAGGTGCTGAAAGAGGCAAGTGAGGTGCAGAAAGGGGCAAGAGAAGTGCAGAAAGATTCAAGTGAAGTGCAGAAAGAAGACAGTGAGGTGCAGAAAGAGGAAGAAAGGTGCAGAAAGAGGCAAGAGAAATGCAGAAAGAGGCAAGAGAGGCACGGAAAGAAGAGAGGTTTGTGCACCATTAGTACCAGTTTAACACCAGTTTAACACCCACATTTTGCAATAAGTAACACGTGACCATTCCAGCTTTGCAAAGGGCCTTCCACCACGCTGTAACACATGACGCTGCATTTTTGGGAACATTCGAGCTATTTGAGCTAGAAACAAGGCTTTTTTTGTTCAAATCTGCAGATTAGGCAGCAGATGATGGAATATTTGGCAAATGCGGAAAGTGTTTAATTATGTGAAAATTGGTGCAGCCGAACAGTCACATAATTCCAGTGGCCCTGCTCATACCTCCGACTAAGTCCAGAAGTGCTCCTCAGTGGTTCTTTCTTTTATTGTGTCTCATTGGAATTTATAGTTTAGCTTCTATGGAAAAGAGGAAGACTAAACCTGAGGTTACCACTCCACAACACAGACTACAATACTAACCCTGGGCGTAGTTCGCGTAGTAGCGCTACACGTAGCTATGCGAAGTGCACTTCGCACTACGCGAGCTACGCGTAGCACTACGTGAACTGCGTAGTGCAGTAGGAAATGCTGTTCGCAATGATTGCACAGTGCCGGATGCTTGTCCGCACTGTGCAATCATTGCAAACGGCATCTTGCACAGTGCAAGCGGTTGTTTTCTGCCGCTCGAGTAGATTTGTATTCGAGCAGCAGTTTTCTCAACGCGGACTAGTAGTTTCTCATCGCGAGCGGTCGCGAGCATACGCGACCACTCGCAATGAGAAACCTGACCTCCCCGCGTTGAGAATCTCGCCGGGAGGTTTATTTTCCACGCTCGCGATCGGCAACTTGATGTTGCTGATCGCGAACGAGGAAAAAGTCTCGCCGGGATGTCATTTTGCTCGCTCGCGGTCGCCAACTTGACGTTGAGAACCGCGAGCAAGCAAAAAATGCCCGCTACGCGTTTTTGCACTGTGCTATGTGCAATTCGCGTAGCGCGTAGTTGTGCAAACTACGCAAACTACGCAAGCGTAGCGTAGTTTTCCGCCCAGGCCTATACAATACCACATAATTACTCACCAAAACACATAATCCCACTCCACATAATTCCTATACACTAAATACTACATACTTTCTATTCACATAATTTCACTGCACAATATACCACATAATTCCACTTCACACAACGTACATCCACTCTACACCAAAAAACATTAGTAAAAAACTCCCAAAAACATTAGTAAAAAACGTTTACATTTACAACGCCAATAGCTCTAACTCTTGCAAATGCAAAACCTATTACATTGCAAATGCTTCTTTAACTAGTAGTCGCATTTGCAGAGTGGTGGGGAAAGGGTGCTGGGCCTCCGACCAGCGCTCAGGAATTCCGCTGTGTAGGACTTACAGGAGGTGCCAGGAGGGCTTCTTAGCCCCCAAAGTCCCTCAGGAGTAAAGTAACGGTGGGCAATGAACTCCACTCCGCTAGCGGAGGTTGCAGAGATTTGCTAACTATGCATTACATTGAAAACACGGAATTCATGCAAAAACTCTGACTCCGCCACGTAGCGGAGTTAGCTACTGCACCCACAACCCTTTGATAAAACAACTTTACCTTTACATGCTAAAAAGCATATAACCAATTCACAAAAGTGAGCTTTGAAAAATATTAGGCAATGAGAGAGGTGATGATTTTGGGGTCCCCCCTAAACTAGGGGGAGGACCAAGCTTGAACACAAAGAGCATATCATGCTGAACGATTCGGTGGTGGTCCCATCCTCCTAGGACCACCCAAAGCAAAGTTATGGGCAAAAATAAAATGCCAACCAAAGGCCCACCAAAGCATTATGGGGCGAGATTCTAGAGTGCAGTGAATATTATAGTATTAGCTCTTAGCTGAGCTGGGAGAGCCGTTGCTGCTTGAGGAATGTTTTGATATTGGATACTATAATATTCACTGCACTCTAGAATCTCGTCCCATAATGCTTTGCTGGGCCTTTGGTTGGGATTGTATTTTTGCCCATAACTGTGCTTGGGGTGGTCCTAGGAGGATGGGACCACCACTGAATCATTCAGCATGATGTGCTCTTTGTGTTCAAGGCATCTGCTTGGTTCTCTCCCTAGGTTAGGGAGGACCCCAAAATCATCACCTCTCTCACTGCTTGCTATATTTTCATTTTCAATTTTGTGAGATGAGTATATGCATTTTAGCATGTAAAGATAGAGATACTTGTTTTACCAAAGGTATGTGAAGTTTCTGTTTTATTAATTGGGATGAGATGGAACGGAGTTTCACGTTTCACTGAGTTTTTGTTCAATTCCGCAGAATTCCACGTAGTGGTACTCCGCCAACTTCACCCACCCTTAGAGTAAAGTGGACTTCATCCCCCATCCCGTAGTCTGCTAGGAGGTGCGTTTGCAGAGTGGTGGAGAAAGGGGGCGTGGTCTCCGAAGATGTCTTAGCAATCCCACTGTGTGGGACTTACTGGAGGTAACAAGAGGGGTAGTTGGCCCCCAAGGACATCCTTGGGGGTCAACTACCCCTCCTATTACCTCCAGTAAGTCCCACACAGCAGGATTGCTAAATTCTCATAGCAGGCCACGCCCTCTTTTCCCACCACTCTGCAAATGCGCCTCCTGGTGCGCTCTTGGTTGGGGATGAAGTCCCCTTTCCTCCTGAGGGTCCCTGGGGGCCAACTAACCCTCCTGTTACCTCCAGTAAGCTCCATACAGGATAAAGTCCACTTGTGTCCTGAGGTCCTCAGGACACAAGAGGACCTCATCGCCCCACCAGCAGTGCACCAAGAGGCGTGTTTGCAGAGTGGTGTAAAAAGGGGCGTGGCCTCAGACCACCTCTCAGCAATCCCACTGTGTGGGGCTTACTGGAGGTACCTGGTGGGCTAGTTGGCCCCCAGGGACCCTCAGGAATGAAGGGGACTTAATCCCCCAACCCAAAATGTGCCAGGAGGCGCGTTTGCACAATGGTGCAGGGAGGGGGCGGGGCCTCCTGCAATGCCGACTTTTCTAGTTCTTTTCTTTTTGGAAGGGGGGCTGTGTGGCCCCCTTCCCTTAATTTTTTTTGAGCCCTGGGGACCCCATCCCCCAGGGCCTCAGCATATTATCTTTTTTATTTTTTTTTAAACGGGAAAGGGGCCATGTGCCCCCCCTTCCCTAGGCCACTATTGGCCCCGGGGACCCCATCCCCCGGGGCCTGGCCTCTTTTTAAAAAAATTTTATTTGCGGGAGGGGGGCCGTGTTGCCCCCCTCCCATGGGCCACTTCTGGCCCCGGGGTCCCCATCCCCCGGGGCCGGCCCTCAACTTGGGGACTGTGGGGGGAGCCCCAATGCCCCCACTGTCCCTGCCAGGTCCCCACCTCCTGCGGGAGCTGGCATTGCTTTTGGGCAATAAACAGTGCGCCGGGTAGGTGGTGGTCCCTGGGGAAGTGTGGGGGGGCTCGAACCCCCCACACTAATTATTTGAGAAAGCCCTGGGGAGGTGGAGGTCCCTGGGGCTTGGGGGGGGCCTGTGAGGCCCCCACCCTTATTTTAATAAAGCCCCGGGGAGGTGGCGGTCCCCGGGGCGGCCCACGAGGCCCCCGAGTTTAATTACCAATGCCCTGGGGAGGTGGCGGTCCCCCGGGCAGCGTGGTGGGGAGGAGCCCCCCACGCATTTTAATAAGAAAGCCCCAGGGAAGTGGCAGTCCCAGGGGCTTGGGGGGGCCTGCAATGCCCCCCACCCTATTAGAATAAAGCCCCAGGAAGTGGCGGTCCCCGGGGCTTGTGGGGGCCCATGAGGCCCCCGCCCTTATTTTAATAAAGCCCCGGGGAGGTGGCGGTCCCTGGGGCTTGGGGGCCCCGCGAGGCCCCCCGATTTTAATTACCAATGCCCCGGGGAGGTGGAGGTCCCCGGGGCAGCGTGGGGGGGAGGAGCCCCCTCAGGCATTTTAATAAAAAAGCCCCGGGGAGGTGGCGGTCCCCGGGGCTGTGAGTGGGGCCGCGTGCCCCCGTGCATAATAAACTAAGCCCCAGGGAGGTGGTGGTCCCCAGGACTGTGTAGGCCCCGTGGGGCCCCGCATGCCTTGTAAACATTGCCCCCGGGACCTGGCCCACCCGGGGGCTTATAGAAAACGAAGCGCGGGAGCCCGCGCTTTGCTTTTTCTTTTGTTTTTTCAGCCGGATTCGCGCACCCAGCATGAATTCGGACAATTAAAAAAAGAAATGCTTCTTTGGGCCCTGGTGGTCCTTGTGGGACCCCCTGAGCAGGCCTAGGGGGTCAGGGTGTTTCTACCCTGCCCCCTTTTCTTGTTTTTTATCTTTGTTTTACTGTTTTCTTGTGACTCGGTTACCGAGTCACAAGATGACTGCCAACACATTCTGGTTTGGAGTGTTGGCAGCCAATCAGAATGAAGCTCGTGCTTGGGAGGGTTCGCAAACCCTCCTCGGTGCTCAGATATCGATATATTTTTTTTTATTTCTCAGGAACTACTGAACGGATTTACACCATTTAAAAAAAAGGTCGCTTTCTGAACCAGGAGCTACCTTTTTGCCAAGTTTGGTGTAATTCCGTTCAGCAGTTCGGGCTGAGCCTGTTCCAAAAATTCCTATGGAAATTAACATGGGGAAAACGCGTTTTTGGACCCCCCTTTTTTCTCGGCCCCACTCAACAAATCACCCCGGAACTTTCAAGACAGGAGCTGACCTGAGTGAACCATTAGTTTTGAAAATGTCGCGAAGATTCGTCAAACGGCGCCAAAGATATAGGCAAAAGAAAATACGCTTTATGAATAGAAACAAGGTCCTAACTATAACTACCTACTGGCGACCGCCAGTAGGTAATATATATATATCTATATATATATCCACCGCATTTTCTCCGCTTTGGGGAGCCCCCGACCTTAACAGCGTGGCCTCTGGGATATAGCCCCCGACACAAATCCAACCCAAACCTCTCCGAACTTCCGCAAAGAAGAACGCCCCATACCGGACTTCGTAGAAAAGGGGTGTTTATTTGAATGAAGGCAGCTTGCTTAATATATTCATCTTCCTGGCGCGTTTCGGCTTTCATCAAGCCTTGTTCACAGGTGAGCAGTCAACGGGATTTACGGCATGCCATCATCTTTATATGCCGTCTCGAGACTACAGGGTTTCATAGTAGACTCTAAAAATACAATCCCCAACATGCACCTTGATAGTCATGTCCAATTTCGTTTTGCTGAAACTGCAATTCGTTTTCCATTATTTTTCTATTTTACAGGAACATTGCAGTCTTTGCATTCATTTTATAAAACTGTTCAAGGCGCTCAAATATTAACTCATAGAGTTGCTTGGCTTCCTTCTAACTGGCAATTATTTCAACGCACAGTTCACGAAGTCCTTGTGAGAGACGAACTGTCCTCTCACTTTCCCTTGCCTCGCCGTCACCTCTCATCATAGGTTGGCCTATATATATATATATATATATATATTCACTGAAAAAACCATAGGTTTTAGGGACAGTTATAGTTAGTTGGACATTTCACTCGTACAAAACCCGTGAAATTCCCCCGTTATAGTTAGTTCAGCTAACTATAACTCGCGCCCCCGCAATGCACTGCTGATGACGTCACATATTACATCACTCATGACATGGTCAGTGACATCACTGATGACATCTCAAATGACATCACTGTTGACATCATGCAGTGACTGTGAGTTTCTGTAAAGTTTAAATATTTTTAATATATATAGGAAAAGACGTATTGAAGAATGAGTGGGTGTATAAGTGTCTGTATGGATGATTTAGTAGGTGCGTGACTGACTCTATAAGTGAGTGATTTAACGTATCTTACTGAATGCATGGGTTAGTGACTAAACTGGGTGAATGTCTGTATCCGTCTGTCTGTTGCTGTGTAAGTGGCTGCATGTGTTTGTGAATAGCTACATGAGTGTGTATATGAGTTATTGAATGGTTGTCTGAGTATCTGTATGGGTGCCTGAGTGTTTGTGTGGGAGGGGTGTGTGCTACTCTGTGCATAGATGTGTGAGTGGGTGATTCACTGGGTGGATGGTTTCAAGAGTGCATCTGTGATAGACTGTATGGGTGGGTAAGTGTGTGTAAGAGTGTGTTAGTGAGTGAATGTATGTCCCAGTGGTACATGTGTGAGTAACTACATATGTGAAAGGCAGTGTATATGTGTGTTGGAGTATATAAATAGCTATTAGCGAGAGTGAGTGATTGTGATAGTGGCTGTATGGATGAGTGTGTGCTTGTATCAGTGATTGTATAAGAGCGTAACAATGTGCTAGTATTTGTATGATTAAGTGAGCTGGTGTGTATATAACTGTATAGGTGAGTAAATGGCAGTGTGTTTAATTATTTGCATGACTGACTAGGTGTGTGAGTACCTCTATGGATGAGTGGCGGTGTTTGAGTGTCTATATAGGAGTAAGAGTGCATATGATAGTCCTGTACTGAGTGACCATAAGTATGAGTGACTGTACGGGTGAGTGAGTGGATGTGTGTGTGTAGACCTAAGAATCAGTGAGTGGGTATGTAGTTATTGGTGTTGGAGTGTCTATGGTTTTGCGAATGGCAGTCTGTAATTTAGAGTGGGTGTATCAAAGGTTATATTAGGGTGTGAGGAGGTGCATCAGATTATCACGTGGATGATGTCATCAGTGATGTCATCAGTGATGTCATTTGAGATGGCATCAGTGATGTCATCAGTGATGTCACTGACCATGTCATGAGTGATGTAATATGTGACGTCATCAGCAGTGCATTGCGGGGGCGCGAGTTATAGTTAGCTGAACTAACTATAACGGGGGAATTTCACGGGTTCTGTACGAGTGAAATGTCCAACTAACTATAACTGTCCCTAAAACCTATGGTTTTTTCAGTGTAGGCACCCCGGGACACTGCAGGAGCCGGCCCTGGGGGGTGGCGGTCCCCAGGGCCATCAAGGGCTCCAGGAGGGGGGCCGCGCGGCCCCCCTCCCATCCAGTGCACAGCCCCGGGGAGGTGGTGGTCTGTAACGGACCCCCATATTCAAATCTTTAGTGCCCCGGGGAGGTGGCGGTCCCCGGGGCGTGTGGGGGGGCTGGAACCCCCCCACACAGGTCAACAAATTTAAAAGAAGCCCCGGGGAGGTGACGGTCCCGGGCAGCGGGAGGGCAAAGAGCCCTCCCGCACCATTATTTTTTAAGCCCCGGGGGTGATGGTCCCCGGGGCTTGGGGAGGCCTTAGAGGCCCCCACATATTAAAGAAACCCTGCATGCCCCCGGGACTTGGCCCACCCGAGGGCCAATTAACAACGAAGCGCTGGAGACCGCGCTTCGTTATATTAGGGTGGAACCGAGGGACAGAAACAAGTGCGCAAAGCTCAAAAAGGGGGCAGGGTACAAACACCCTGACCCCTAGGTCTGCTCAGGGGGTCCCACAAGGACCCCTGGGCAGAAAAAGCATTTTTTTTTTTTAAACGGCAAGATGCGCTTAGGGTGCGCGGATCCCGCCGAAAAAAAAAGAAACAAGTGCGCAAAACGCACAAAGGGGGCAGGGTAGAAACACCCTGACCCCTAGGTCTGCTCAGGGGTCCCACAAGGACCCCCTGGGCAGAAAAAGCATTTTTTTTTTAAACGGCGGGATGCGCTTAGGGTGTGCGGATCCCGCCAAAAAAAAAAAAACGAAGCGCGGTCTCCCGCGCATCGTGGTTAATTGGCCCCCAGGTGGGCCAAATCCCAGGGGCATGCGGGGGGTTATTTATAATATGTGGGGGGGCCTATAAGGCCCCCCCAAGCCCCGGGGACCGCCACCCCCTGGGGCTTTAAAAACAAATGGTGCGGGAGGGCTCTGAGCCCTCCCGCAGCCCCGGAGACCGCCACCCCCCCCGGGCTTCTTTTTTTAAATTTAAATCACTTGTGTGGGGGGGCTCCAGCCCCCCCACACGCCCCGGGACCACCACCTCCCGGGGCACTAACAAATTTAAAATGGGGGTCCGTTTTGGACCCCGAAGCCCCGGGGACCACCACCTCCCGGGGCTTGGCAGATGTGGGGAGGGGGTCCGCGCGGCCCCCTCCTGGAGCCCTTGATGGCCCTGGGGACCGCCACCCCCAGGGCCGGCTCCTGCAGTGTCCCGGGGTGCCTACCCCGGGACACTGTAGTTTGCTATGGCAGGGCGGGAGCCTCGCGGCTCCCGTCCTGTCATAGCAAACTGCTTTGGATTTTGGAAGAGAGAGCAGGAAACCTGCTCTCTCTTCCAAAATTCAAAGACAATTGCTTTTCCACATGGGGAGCTGCATCTTAGCAGCTCCTCATGTGGAAAAGCAATGCCGGCTCCCGAGGGACGCGGGGAGCCGGCGGGACCGTGGGAGAATTGGGGACCCCCCCACGGTCCCCAACGGAGAGGGCCAGCCCCGATGGGGTCCCCGGGGCTAGTAGTGGCCAGGGAGAGGGGCCACGCAGCCCCCCTCCCCAAATGTTAATTTTAAAAAAAAAAACAAAGGCCGGCCTCGGGGGATGGGGTCCCCGGTGCCATAAGTGGCCTAAGCAGGGGGCAACACAGCCCCCTCCATAACATTTTTAAAAAAAGAAGGCCATGCACCGGGGGATGGGGTCCCGGGGCCGATTAAGGCCTGGGGAGGGGGGCCATGCGGCCCCCTTTCAATTTAAAAAAAAAAAAAAAAAAAAAATATTAGGGGGCAGGCCCTGGGGGATGGGGTCTCCAGGGCCAAAAAATTAGAAAAAGCAGGGGGGCCACTCAGCCCCCTTCTTAAAAAAATTAAAAAATACCGGCATCGCGCCGGGGTCCACGCCCCTCCTTGGAGCACTCTGCAAACGCGCCCCTGGCGCGTTTGCAGATGAGGAACGAATTCCCCTTGAATACTGTGGGTCCCTGGGGCCAACTAGCCCACCAGGAACCTCCAGTATGCGCCAGGGGCTGCGTTGCACAGAGGTGTACAGAGGCCACGCCCTTTTACACCTCTCTGCAACGCAGCTCTGTGGCGCTTTTGGAGGTACCTGGTGGGCTAGTTGGACCCCAGGGACCCTCAGGATTCAAGGGGACTTAATCCCCCAACTAAAAAATGCACCACGGGGCGCGTTTGCACAGTGGTGAAGGGAGGGGGCGGGCTTCAGGTGACATGTGTGCAAACAGGCACCGTGGCGCATTTTAAAATGGGGAATTAAATCCCCTTCAATCCTGAGGGTCCCTGGGGGCCAACTAGCCCACCAGGTACATCCAGAAAGCGCCACAGAGCTGCGTTGCAGAGAGGTGCAAAAAGGGGCGTGGCCTCTGAACACCTCTCTGCAACACAGCTCCCTGGCGCATACTGGAGGTACAGGGTGGTCTAGTTGGACCCCAGGGACCCTCATGATTCAAGGGGACTTAATCCCCCAACTTAAAACGCGCCACAGGGCGCGTTTGCACAGATGTCACCTCAGGCCCCGCCCCCTCCCTTCACCATTGTGCAAATATTCCTCTAAAATCAGCCGAACTACGAGTTCCGATTTACTCACCTGTTATCAAGAGAGACCTCAGTGCTGCATCTTTGAGCCCAGTACTGATCCTGAAAAGTAATTTTAACCGTACTTACCAGTAACTTGAATTTCCTTCCATAGGATATCTTTGCCTGCTTTTTGCTGAAAAAGTTTCTAAGTGTCGATTATTGAAACATAAAAATTTTCTAAAATCAGCAGAACTACGAATTCCGATTTACTCACCTGTTATCAGGAGAGACCTCAGTGCTGCATCTTTGAGGCCAGTACAGATCCTGAAAAGTAATTCTAACCGTACTTACCAGTAACTTGAATTTTTCCATAGGCTAACATTGACTGGTTTCACTTGGAAATTCTTCTAAGTGTGGAGTTTTGGAACTTTATAATATTCCTCTAAAATCAGCCGAACTACGAATTCCGATTTACTCACCTGTTATCAGGAGAGAACCCAGTGCTGCATCTTTTAGCCCAGCACTCACCCTGAAAAGTAATTCTAACCGTACTTACCAGTAACTTATATTTCCTTCCATAGGAATCCATTGTCTGGTTTTCAGCAGAAAAGTTTCAAAGTGTCGATTTTCACAAACTACAAATATTCCTTAAAAATCGCCTGTATGACTTAAACGCATTCTTTCAACTGTTTACAGGAGATGCACCAGTGCTGGATCCAGGATCCAACACTGAGTAAGAAAAAGTAACGATAACACTACTTACCTGCTAAGTAAATTTCCTCCCATAGGATAACATTGGTGATTCTATGTGAAAAAGTTTCTAAGTGTCAACTTTAAAATACAATAATATTCCTTAAAAATCACTACTGTAACCAAAACGCTTTTACTCAACTGTTTACAGGAGATGTCCCAGGACTGAATCTAGGATCCAGTCCTGTGGTTAGAAAAGTAATCCATAAAGTAACTAATTGCATTTAACTTGAAATTCACATTGAGCTCAATGTTGCATTGTGTTTGAAATTGTGTTGCCCATTGCAACAACTTTAACTACTGTACTTAAAAGTCTATTGCCTATTTGCAAAGTATTTAAACTAAAGTAATTCATTCAGTGAAAGTATATTTTGTAATGTAATGTATAATGTAATTACAATGTAATTTAAAAAATAAAATATGTAAAAATAAATAGTTTAAAAAAATGTAGTAAATCAGTATCAAAAAAATAAATATAACAATTAATACATTTAAAAATTGACATTTACAAAACCTTTGAAATTCACTGAAAAAAACCATAGGTTTCAGACATGTTATAGTGAGGAATTAGCATTTAAAAAACCTTTGAAATTCACTGAAAAAACCATAGGTTTCAGACATGTTATAGTGAGGAATTAGCATTTAAAAAACCTTTGAAATTCACTGAAAAAACCATAGGTTTTAGGGACAGTTATAGTTAGTTGGACATTGCACTCGTACAAAACCCGTGAAATTCCCCCGTTATAGTTTGTTCAGGTAACTATAACTCGCGCCCCCGCAATGCACTGCTGATGATGTCACATATTACATCACTCATGACATGGTCAGTGACATCACTGATGACATCACTGATGACATCTCAAATGACATCACTGATGACATCACTGATGACATCATCCATGTGATAATTTGATGCATCTTCTCACACCCTAATATAACTTTTGATACACCCACTGTAAATTACAGACTGCCATTGTCAAAACCATAGACCACTCCAACACCAATTACTATATACACACTCACTGATTCTTAGGTCTACACACACACACATCTACTCACTCACCTGTACAGTCACCCATAAAATCTAAACCCACCCCCGCATGCCCCCGGGACTTGGGCCACCCGGGGGCAAATTAGCATCGAAGCGCGGGAGACCACGCTTCGATTTTTTTTTTTTATCGGCGGGATCCGCCGCACCCTAAGCGCATCCCGCCATTTAAAAAAATAAATAAATGCTTTTTTCTGCCCAGTGGGTCCTTGTGGGACCCCCTGAGCAGACCTAGGGGGTCAGGGTGTTTCTACCCTGCCCCCTTTTTGCACTTTGTGCACTTGTTTCTGTCCCTCGGTTCTACCGAGGGACAAAATGGCTGCCAACACTTTCTGATTTGGAGTGTTGACAGCCACTTGACAGCCAATTAGTATGCAGCTCGTGATCGGGAGGGTACGCGGACCCTACTCGGCCATAGATATATATGTGACTTTACTTTTGATTTTCTCAGGAACTACTGAACGGATTTACACCATTTAAGCGAAAGGCATGACACTGAACCAAGGGCTACCTCTTTACCAAATTTGGTGTAATTCCGTTCAGCAGTTCGGGCTGTAGCTGCAACTAAAGGTTCCTATGGAAAAATGAATGGGGAACACGCGTTTTGGGACCCCCCTTTTTTCTCGGCCCCCGCTTGACGAATCACCCCAAGACTTTAAGGATCGGAGCGGACCGGAGCGCCCCCACAAGTTGGAAACTTTCGCGAAGATTCGTCAACCGGCACCAACGTTATTTCAAATAGAATGTTGCGGATTTCCTATGGAAAATAGGTCCTAACTATAACTATCTACTGGCGACCGCCAGTAGATAATATATATATATATATATATGATTTTATTCTGACACAGTATGGGGCATATTCACTAAGGTGTGACGGAGTACAGCTTTAGCCTTCCCGGCTTAAAGCCGCACTCTGCCACTTCTGAAACTCTGGGCTGCACCATATTTACAACAATATGGTGCAGCCCTGCGTTTCCCCCAATGCTGGCACTAATTTTAGCAACCTAGCCCCAATGCAGACACCCATGCACCATAGTGCAAGGGTGTCTGCGTTGAGGAGAAGATTGTTTATGTGCAGGAAAGTCTCTCTTCCTGCACATAAACAATCTTAAATGGCGTTTTGTAACTTCGATGTGTGCTGCTTAATGCTCACACATGGAAATTGCAAAACGTCATTTTTTTTTAAATGATTGTTTATGTGCAGGAAGGGAGACCTTCCTGCACATAGACAATCAATGGCGTTTTGCTGTTTCTATGTGTGCTGCACAACGCAACAGACATGGAAACAGCAAAAATGAGGAGAAATTAAACATTTCTCCTCATTTCGCCAGGTTAAGACCAGGTTATCCCTGGTCTTAATTTTGGCGCTGCCTCGTATTTACGCCACCCTTGTAAATAGGGTGCAGGCTCAAAATTAATGGGTGTTGTAGTAGAACGCCCATAACAACACCCATTGCCCTCCCCTTTAACACTAAGCATAGCATGAAAGAGTACCTTATTTACAAGGCAACATTAAATTAAGCCACGTTAAGTGGCTTAAAGCTGCCTTGTAAATAAGGCGAAGCCCCTATCACCACTACAACATCCTGAAAAGTGACATTGTGGTGGCGATAGGGGCTTGTAAATATGCCCATACATGTCATCTATGTGTTGGCTTATCCATGAGGTAATTAAATTTAGAGTTGGGGTGTTTTGTGACAAAAGTTTTTTTGCTCAGTTATTCAACCCAGTACCAACCAGCAATGAAACTAGCTTCAGTAAAACAATGATCATTGTTGAGAGTTGCCTCCTGTGGGAGTGAATTTAAAGTCTTCCTCCCAATGCAAATTGATTATTTACAATTATATTCCTGAGCGGAACTATTTTTCCTCTATACACTCCAAGAATGGGCACTGGGTGCTTCCCCATGCACTGCTTATACCCTTTTATGTTATATCACTTATACAATATAGATTAATAATATTACAATAAGACTTATGACATCGCACATCACATCAGTTGTGAGAACACAGTGCATGGTAGAGTGACGAGTTATAGTTAATGTAGTCTAGTATTCAAGTTAAATACACTGTGTATAGAGGTGTTTGAGTTATAATAACTTGAAGTTGTTGCGTAAATGATATAATAACAGTATAACTATAAGTTTAGAATTTTAAATTTTTGTGTAGCCTAAGTTTTCGCCCTGTTAAGGTGGTGCATAAATTATAAATTAAAGGTATAACTGCAAGAGTGGAATTTCTAATGTTTGTGTGAAGTTTGGTTTGTGTAGAAAGAATAAATAACGTTTTCCGAACTATAACAAAGGTTTAACCTTTGCTTTTTAATTGAATTTCAGTAGGTTTTTAAAAATAAAAATGTGTTTCAAATCCTACAGTTTACTGTTGATAAGTGGAGTGTCATTAAGTGGAGTGTGGTACAGTAGAGTGTAGGAGATTATTGTACATTGCACTGTCAGTATGGCCTGGGTAGAGCTTGCAGAGTTGCACTTCATGGAATTCCACGGAGTCACCAATAAACCTTGCCGAATTCCGGGCAGTCCCCTGTGCAGGTGGAGTATTGCACAGCCACCTCAAGTAGTTCTTAACTTTACATCCCTCTTATGGTTTGATGATCTATTGAGCATTTGGGACCAGGGCAAGTACCCGGAAGTAGTGTTAAGTGGTATCCTCGGCACAGAAACGCCCCATACATAATATCACTGAAACTGAGGCACAGGAACAGTGAGATGCCCAGGATCACACATCTGTAAAACAAAGGGAGCGAAGATTAAATGCTGTGTCCCCTGATTCACAGGCTGCAGTTTAGCCACTAGGGTACATCTCCTCCTATGCCTGACTCCAAGGATGCCTTGCCCTTCCCCTATCCTCATTGCCCTTCCCCTCTTCCCTTATCATTCACTCACCTTCGGGGTTGGCACTGATGAATGGAAGACCTGCACACTCTGGCCTGTGGGCACCTGGTGAGTGGGCAGGACATGGCAGCCATATTCCCAGAGAAGGCCGACTGCTAGAGCACCTAATCCCTGTTCCCCGGTAGCTGGGTGTCAGGCGCGGGAGGCCACATTCTCCCTGTAACTGAAGGGAGCTATGCCCCTGCTCTCTGCAGCGGCGTGGACCCAGCTGCGGGGGGGGCTCAGAAGGGCTCCCTCCTCCTGCGCCCCTGTGGGCCATGCCGCCACCAGTGCAACGCAGTTATGGAGTACCTGGGTCCCCCCCACTCTGCCCTGGTTCCCCCGGGTGTGGCTCCGACTGGGCTGCTGTTCCGAAGCTGGTAGGTGATAGCAGCAGCACGCCTTCGAGAGTTGGGGCAGGTGGTTCATGCTGTTTGCGGGGCTGAGACTGAGCAGGGGGTGTAAGGGGGGGAGGGACAGCTGGAGATCCTCTGTGAGCCCCAGTGGCCGGGGACTTCCTTTGTGACACTTGAAAGGGTTGCATGGAGAGGGCCCAGCTGCCTGAGCATCAACACTTGTAGGGTTGAAATTGCCATCATATGCGTGTTCAGTTTGTGCCTGCGCAGTATCTGCTAGGCAGACTGCAGGCTTGTGGTAGAGTCAGGCTAGAAGTCGACATTCTTGGCAGCATGGGAATGTGCTAGCCAGTGGCTGCTCATCTCTCACAATCCAGCCACCATGTCAGAGAAAGACCGCTGCTGGCAGGTCTCTGGGCATAACTTTACTTACATGCTTCACCATACCCTATGCAACTTAGAAACATGGAGATAAGAATAAGGGTGGCATGAATAGAGCATTGTGTTGAGGGAAGAGAAACACCAGAAGGTGGTAGAGGTGGATGGATGACCTCAAATTGGGACACACATACTACATGCTAAGGGTGAGTGAGCACATGATGTTAAATTCCACTCTGCCGGTGGCTGGCAGAGTTTTTGGGCGAACTCCACTCTCCAAGCAGGGCGCGAAGTGACAAAACTCTGCGAACTCCGACAGAGGAGCAGAGTTTACCGCCCACTTCTACTGTCATCAAGTTTAGTGTTGTAGAGTGGAGTAAAGTGGAGTGCAATACTCTGGAATGGCGTACAGTAGAATAACGTACAGTGGGGTGGTGTAGAGTGGAGTACAGTGGAGTGTTTTAAAGTGGAGTGGGGTAAAGTAGAGTGGTGTAGCATATAGTGGACTAGTGCAGTGGCATGTTGTATAGTACAGTAGCATGGAGTGCATTAGAGTGGACAGGTGTAGTGAAGAGTCTAGTAAACTGTCATAGACTGGAGTGGTGTGTTGTGCAGTACAGTGGAGTGGAGTGGTATGTAATAGATTGTTGGAAAGTATTGTAGAGTGGAGTAGAGTGTTGTACTGTGGAGTGTAGGGGAGTGGAGTAGAGGGTTGTACAAGGTAGTGTAGTTGCACAGAGTGAAGTAGAGTGTGGACAAATGTAGCGGTGTGGAGTGGAGTGTTGCATAGTAGCATAGAGAGGGGGTAAAGTGTTGTGCCGTGGAGTTGAGTGGAGTCCAGTGGAGTGGTGCAGCTTAGCGTGGAATAGCATGTTGTAGAGTAGAGTGGTGTAGAATGGAGCAAAGTGGACTGACATAGCATACAGTGGGGTAACGTGTTGTAGAGGTAGAGTGGAGTGGGTGGTGTGTCTTAAAGTGGAATAGACTGGCGATTTTTAGAGTGTCGTAGAGTGCAGTAGAATAGAGTACATTACAGTGTTGTGCAGTGGAGTGGCATGGAGTAGGGTTGAGTGTGGTACAGTATGGAAGAGTGGAGCGACATATACTGGAGTGGTGTACAGTGGAATAGCATACTCTGGTGTGCTAAAGAGCGCAAAGGCGTACAGTAGAATTGTCTACAGTTGAGTTTCGTACAGGGGAGAGGCATAGCATAGAGTGACATACAGTGGAATAGTGTAAAGTAGAGAAGCGAACACTGAAATAGCGTAGAGTGGAGTAGTATAGACTGGAGTGAAGTGGAATGGTGTATACTAGACTGGCATAGAGTGGAGTGGCATAGACTGGAATACCATACAGTGGGGTGTTGTAGTATGAAGTGCCGTACAGTGGTATAGCGTACAGTGGAGTGTTGTAAGCATAGAGAGGACTTAGCCACCCTGCTCCAGATTACCCACCAGGTTTCATCAGATATTACCCTCCCCAAGTCTCCTTCCTACTTTGCAACATAGTTGTGTTGAATAGGCAAGCCCATTTCTTAGATGTGAGGATGTAGCCTGATATGCGTTTTCGTCTAACCCGTTGATAAACAGGGATCCCTTTTGTTTTTTTCCCATAAATCTCAGTTATTTACTCAGTGTTAAATCTATGTTAAACAAAAGTAGTTATTTCTTGTTAAATGGAGTCTTTCTGTCTAAACCTCATGTGACAGGAGGCTACCATACTTAAAGAAATCTCCAAAGCCTTAGCGGGTTGCATTGGTTCCAAATTCTAAACCATGGATCAGAATGAGGCCCAGACTATGACCAACTCATTTTAACAGGGCGGGGTAGGATGTTGAGTCTTTCCTTCTCCATACCCTCTGCCAGAGTTCCAAAAGGCCATAGGCAGCCCGGAGAAGGGTGTGTGATTTGGGGCTCTGGACCTAGGAGAGAGCCAAAGCAGATATTCCAAAGAGACTTTCGAGAACCCCTGTTTTACTTGAACCATTACTTTTCATCAGGATTATGGTTTCAATTAAGGCAATTGGAGAATCCAAGTCTCCCATCTACAGTTGGCCATAATAGAGCTTATCTGGTGACTCAGGGAGATCTGTTCTTCCATAAATACTTTTTTTCAGGTTTCTATTATTGCTGGTTTGGAGAACACAAGCAGTAGTGTTTGAGTAGGTATAGTAGACCAGGCATACAATTCATTTTAAGGCTCATCATCCTTCCCATCAAGGAAATTTCTAATTTGCCCCAGCTGTATAGATCTATAAATAACCTTTGTGGGTGAGGTGGGATGTTGATGGTATGTAGATAATTTGTTTGGGATGGAATGTGAATGTCTAGATGTCGAATGGCGGTATCAGTTCAGGAGAATCCCTCTTAAGTTAGTGGTTCTCATGTTTCTTTCTGTATGCAATGACCATGTGTTGGCATTTTATCTAGTTGATCCTAAATCCTGAAACTCTTGTCAGTTGGTCATGTTCACTTTGTAGGGCCTGCAGTGACAGTTCTGGGTTGGCTATGAAGCAGAGGATATTGTCTGTGCTCACTATTGCCCTCTTTCATTCCCTTATATCTGGATTCTGGAGGATTCTGTAGATCAAAGGCACCATTAACAAAGCAAAGATCAAGGGCAAGCGAGGGTTGTCCTGACTTGTTCCTCTCAAGATAGGTATGGTGGTTGAATATTCTCCATTTATTTTATGATTGGTGTAAGGGTTTTTGTAATGTGATAATATGACCATTTTGTGGGCCAAGCTTAATTTTAACTAAAACGTCCATCAGATAAGGCCAATCTTCTCTATCCAAGGCCTTCTCCACATCTATCAAGAAAAGGACCATGGGTTGCTGCTTTGCTCATCCGCCTCCATCAGGGTCATCACCAATCTGGTATGGTTGTTGGCCTGTCAATTTTTAATAAATCCTGAGTGTTGGATGGAGATTAGACTCAGCCAAAGTGAGTGAAGTCTCTGGACTAGGATTGAGGCAGACAGTTTCATGTCACAGTTTAGAAGAGCTATAGGGAGGTAAGAGCAACATTTAAGGGGATCTTTCTCTGGTTTGAGAAGAAGTGATAAATGTCAGGAAATTATGGTGCCTGTGACTGTTTCGGAAGTTAATACTGTTTGAACACCTTTGCTAGAGGTGTGGCTAGGGGGGATATGTACACCTTGTAAAATGATTCTGGATAACAAACAGGCCCATGGGCCTTTCGGGTGGGCAATTATTTAATGGACTCCCTGACCTGGGCCACTGTGATATTTTCCTCCAATGCTTCAAATTCTTCACAGAGGTCTGGAGGTGCTCAGGTACTTTTTTAAATGTCATGGTCCAGGTTTTGGTGGTGAAAGATATTGTGAGAATGTCTGGGGTAGCTGAATGTTTATCCTTTGTTATCTTTTATCTCATTAATATAGGATAGTGTATTGGCCTGCCTAAGTTTGTATGTACGAAATCTGTCTGCCTCGTCCCCCTTTTCACTATACATTTGTTTTGATATATGAGTTTAATAGCATTGCCTCTTATGTAAAGCTGCTCCAGCTCCCCCCTGATTTTATATAGTTTCCTAAGGCATTTGGCAGAACCACCTTGCTTGTGTTAATCTTCAACCCGGAAGAGTTGTAGCTTTAAGTCTGTTTTCTTCTGCCTAGCTAGGTGTTCAAATGCAGCTGTGTGTGAAATGAGTTCGCCATGGATCACCGGCTTTTCCGCCTCCCGATGTGAGGAGTGGTTAACCTTGTCATTGCATTTTTTTATAAAGTAATGTTCAATTACTTCCCTAATATGTTCTCTGAGCATTTGGTTTCGAAGGGCTATTTCGTTGACTAATCAGGAATGGGGCTGAGGTTTCTGCGCGGGGGGCTCACATGTAGCCATATAGGTGGATGGCCTGATAGTGCTTTAATACCAATGGCGTAATGTAGTAGATTATATTGCAGACTTCTACCTATCACGAAATAGTCAAGCCTAGGATAGGAGTTGTGGACATTGGAAAAGAATGTGAAATCTCTATTGTTATTGTGATGCAAATGCCAAATGTCAACTAGGTTTATGTCTTTGATTCCCTAGACGATTGATGGTGGGATGGAGAATTATTTTTTTTCTCACTTGGGAGAAATTGACTGGATGCACGGTTGTGCTGAAGTCTCCTCCCTATGATCAAAATCTCCTGCTGTGAATTGTACCATTTGAAGGAAGAAGCTAGCAAAAAATCTCTCCATATCTTTGGGGATAGATGGAAAACTATAAATCAGAGCCAATTGTGTCTGGCCTACTTTGCCAATGATGTGCACTAAGCGATCCTCTTCATCTTGATATTTGGCATCTATATTCAAATCCAGTGGCGGCTCCTCTGCTAACTCTAGCCACTGCCAGGAGCAGCAAAGAAAGGAAAAAATAAAATGATAATAATGGAATGTTATTATAATTTTATTTTTTCCTCCTTCTGTGGCAGTGCATGAGGGGCCGGGGCAGCGCTGCAGGGGAGGAGTGGTAGAACACTCCTGTGCACAGTGACTGTTTGGTCCGCTCTCTTGGGCTGCCCAAAACAGTCATGTGCACTCCCCTGTTCTCCATGCAGGCTGCATGACAGCCTGCATGGAGAACATGCCCACCCCTCCAGCCCCTGTCACGGCACTCAGACCAATCACAACGCTCCATTGGAGCCTTGTGAATTGCTTACGAGTGGGAGGCTGGCTGTCTGCTTCCTGTTCCTACCTGGAGTCGGACACAGGCGAGCAAGAGAGAAGACGAGAGACCCAGTGGCGGCAGCAGCAAGGTACTTTTTTTTTTAAAGCAGGCTGCGCGACCCCTGTTCCCCCCACACCCACCCCTCCACCCGCGAGCCGTGCCGGCCACCCCAGTTCAAATCTAAGCCCTTTCGAAATAGGATGCCTACCCCTCTAATTCAGCTTGAGTAGCAGACGTGAACCTGAGAAGGGAACTAATATGAGTGCAGCCTCACTACATTTTTGAAATACAAATGGCTCTCTTGAGGCAGGGTCAAGTCAGCCTCTGTAAGTTTAAGCTGTTGGAGAATTGCACTAAGTTTGACCGGGAGCTGAGGCCCTGGACATTGAAGGAGACTTTCATCAGTGGGACCATCTACTAGTTTTGAAAGAGCGTCAGCTGCAAACCTGTGCATCATATCTTATCCGGGGAAGCCACGCAAGTGTGGAAACATGAATATTGTCACCCCTGCCCTCAGTAGGATGTGGACGCTTGGCTTAGACCTTCGGTGCATTGTTACCCTTTATATTGATAAGATTTGTTGATATCTCTGCATTAGCATAAAACAATTGTAACAATACAACAAAAACATGAATTGGTGGTATTGACCATGGAGTGAGCTTTAATTAGATCAAAGTCCATCTAACTAATGGTAATAGTGGAAGCATTGTGTAATGTTCAAGTCCTTTAGTGGGAGAGAGGGGCTAGTTCAAGCAGCAGAGTGGTTACACTCAGCCCCATGATCAGGACCTTTGAATGTTAGTATTGTCAGCTTTAATGTTTGTTGGTTAATGAAATCTGCAGCTGCCACTGGGATGCAAAAGAATAGTTCACGCATATCAGTCATCTTCTGAGATCAAGGGGGCTCTCTATATTGGGCTAGTGGGGCAGCCTTTGGCTTCCTTTGCGAGTTGATTTCGAGGTGTAGAATCACCAGCCCCCTCCAGCATCGAATAGATTGGTACTATCGGACTCTTGCTGTGAAGATGCAACTGTTTGGAGAATCTGAGCCTCTCATGCATCTTGCACCTCTCATATTTGAAAGTGTTTACCAATGATTGTGAAAAATAAGTGAATGGGAAGTCCCAAAGGTATGATATTTTTTCTCTTTGGAGGTGATTTCTTTGAAGTCTCTTCATTTTGCCAATGTGTGAGCTAAAACATCGTGAAAAAGGGTTAGCTTACCACCACAGAAGATCACGGTTCTTGCTAGCATGCCTCAATAAGGACCTTTTCTTTCTCTTGATAATAATCGGCACTAGTCAGGACATTTGGAGGAAGGTTTTGCTAATTTTGGAACATCAAGAACACCATGTGCAATTGGTCTAGTTGGATAGCTTTGTCATTCAATAATTTAAGCAAATACATGAAGAGGGCTTGCATATAGTACTCCAGATCAGTTGTTGCCAAGTCTTTTGAAATGCCCCAGAAGCAAATAATCTTATGCTGTGATCCATTTATGGAATCATCCATCATTTTGAAAAGGACCCTTTGTTGTTGTTCCAAGAGATCAAGTCCGGTAGCCTTCTGGTCCTTCTCGTGGGCAGATTCGGAGAGTTTTCCTCATGGTCCAGTCGCAGTTCAGTTTTTTTAAGTGAGTGGTCTAAATGAGAGCTTTGCTTAAATCTTTGTACAAGGATGTGATATCCTTATGAAATTCTGGTAAAAGAGACTATATATTCTTTTTGTGTAGGGCAATTGAAGGTCAGTGGTCCCCATAATGTTAGAGACTGGGAAGAGTTTCCACCTCCTTAGATGTGCAATGCGTGGGATTTCTGGTTCTGTAGTGGGTTTAGATAAAGCACTGCAATGGTGGTAGCTTGAATGCTGATGCTTTGGCTGTTATATAATATTGAGCACAAAATGAATGTGGTACAAAACAAATTGCCTAAATATTGTCAGACAAAAATATCTACTTCAAATACTTACAATGTAAAGTGCAAGAATATTGATTATAAAAATATCATGCACTACAATATCGACATTTTACAAGTAAGTATATGTATTTCAATGTATTTAACATTATTGTGAGTTTTAAAAAGGTTAATATAGTTTAAAAAAATATAATACATTTAATAAAATACATAATCTAAAAATTATGTACACAGCAATTTATTAACTTTTAGGAACATAAATTTTAACAAACACAATAAACATATGGAAAGGAAATATTTTTTTTATATATACTTTTAAATGCCCTCAAACTATCTTATAAAAAGACGAGAATGAATTAAAAAATAATAAACAAAAACAATAAACATGCACTACTCTAACTACTGCATTCCTGCAAACATTGACCAAAATACATATATTGTAGTGGGAGGAGTCAGATTTACTATTCTGACTCTTGGCTAACAAACGCTGCGAAAATGCAAGGATTTGAGGAGTCAGATTAACTAGTATAACTATAGTCTAATAAACATTGAGAAAAATGCATACATGGGAGATTTATTATTATAACTCTAGTATAACAAGCATTTGGAAAACTGCATACATGAATGGGGAGGGTCAGAGTTACTATTGTAAATGCACTCCAACAAACGTTGATGAAAGTGCATACATGGGGGGGTGTCTAATTTGCTGTTCTAACTCCAATCTAACAAACGTTGAGGAAAGTGCATACATTTGGGGTGGAGCAGATTTACTATCCTAACTCCAGTCTAACAAACATTGGGGAAAGAGCATACAATTGGGGAGGTCATATTTACTATTCTAACTCCAGTCTAAAAACCATTTTGGAAAGTGAATTCAGGGGGGTTGGAGGGTCAAATTCACTATTCTAACCCCAGTCCAACAAACGTTAGGGAAAGTGCATACATTGGTGAGTCTGATTAACTATTCTAATTGCAGTCTAACAAACGATGGGGAAAGTATATATTTTTGTTTGGTGGGTAAGATTTACTACACCAAAATAATAAAACTACTCCTTAAAATTATTTAAGAAAGTATACTAGAAAAATTGCAAAACTTAAAACACATTAGAATATCTTGCAATTCGAAAAAAACAAAAATATTTTTCCACAATGTAAAAATTTAACAGAATTGTTAATAAAAATTACAACTTTCAAAAACATTTTTAAATGAAAGATATTCCTCAAGCTCCAACATAAAACACAAAACCCCCCAGAAATTTAATTATAATTACATTATATGTATTTAAATATCTAATTAGCATTGCAATATATTTGTAAAAAAACAATACCAAGCCATTCCCCTAATATATCTCACAACCTGTCAAAATCTTACAAAAATGTCTTACAAAAATGTAAATAACAATTTTCAACAACATTACAACTGCCGACAGCTGTGCGACCAGTAAAGGCACTGAAGTGTGGGACCACTGATCAAGCCAAAAAAATCACCCCAAATGGCAAAATCTTGAGGTGCAGCCTGCGGTGGTGCCCAGAGGCCTGAATTGAGCCAGATCTACTGACCAAGATAGGCATGGACGTGGTCTGCAGCCAGTGCAACATCAGGGTAAAGAAAGCTATGATAGATGAGGCAGCCACAACATGTGGGGAGCGGCTCTGGCAAACAGGACGGTGAGATGAGTCCTGGCTGCTGCAGATCAAGGAAGGGTGGTGTGCAGGTGGCACAGTGCATTGAGAAGGCCCCAGGATACCATGCTGGTGACGACTGGGTGAGACAGGCCCAGGGGGGGAGGAAGTGAAACCTGCATGACAGCCAGTGAAAACACTCCAGTGAGACAAGCCTTAGCCACTGTGGAGCATGTAAAGATGGCGTGTAGGAAGCAGAGCATATCGACAAGGGCCCCGTGGTGCTGCAACAGCAGTGGTCAGGTGGCCGAAGAAGACCTCAGGAACAAGGGTAAGGCACCAAGAGAGAGGTGGTGCACCTGCCGGTGGAGACCGCAAACTTGGGCCCAAGATGGGTCCTCCCTTGAGCAAGCACAGGAGAGGTGGCAGTAGTGGATCCACTCGCAACAACTGGACGATGACCAGTAGGGCAAGCATGTGTAGGTTTCCCACATCTTTAGGGAAAGCCCAAATTCCATGCCAGATGTACAGGGTTGGTAACTCACCCTCTTCACCTGACACATACAAAATGAAAGTAGGTAGCTTCACCAGATGGCGTGATGCCT
This sequence comes from Calotriton arnoldi, assembly GCA_963921515.1. Classification (NCBI taxonomy): domain Eukaryota; kingdom Metazoa; phylum Chordata; class Amphibia; order Caudata; family Salamandridae; genus Calotriton; species Calotriton arnoldi. The sequence continues at coordinate 122,268 of CAWUFW010017019.1, forward strand.
AGCGACTCTCGTCTCTGAACCCCCACCCTTGTTTTGACAGTGACCAGTTCTGGTGGCACACTCTAGACATATGTCGATGGTCAGGAATCCCCTCCACACCTGCTACAGTGGCAAGGAACTGAAGTAGTGACTGCCACCCATGTAGGCTATACAAGTGAGCGGACTGGTACCAGGGACACACAAACAGATTATGCTGAAGATCACTACAGCGAAATGCTGGACTGGCCATCTAATGTGGCAATAGGAGCCCCCCCTGACCAAGAACTCAAAAGCGATTAGGTGTAATCTCCAGAAGCACACATACTGACCGCTGCCTGAGGACTCCCATGCCATGCCTTTCGCTGTTCCACACAGTGGTTAAACCTAAGGGCCCCAGGTTGCTGGAGACACCCAAGAAAGACACAGTAGAAATGCTAACAGTGCTCCCACCGGGGGTAGTGCCCTAAGCTAACTGGAATTCATGCTTGAAAGATACACAGGACAATGTGAACACATCCTCAAAGCAGAGCAGGACACCAAGACAATGTTGAAAACCAAAATTGATACGGTCACAATCAGAGGGAACTTACTATGAGCCAATCATGGGAAACTGTTGGAACGAATGGACCGTATGGAATCAGCAATAACATCTCTGCAACCCACAGTGAAGAACAAACAGCTATGCAACGTACAGATGGAAGTGAAGGAGCTGAAATGGCGGGCTGAGGACGCGGAGAGTTGCTCTCAAAGAAGCAGTATTCGCCTCTTGGGCATACCTGAAAAAGGAGAGGGGCCAAACATGGAACTCTTCCCTGAAAAGTGGCTCATAGACATGTGATCACCACCGGAGAGCGAGAGATTAGGGAACCAGTTGCACTCTCCCACTAACAATATTCACACACACATAAGCAACTGTTTATTCTGAATTTATTTTGGGGGAAACCATCTGGTTCTCAATACAGTATCAGGATTGGGTGTCACCTCTTCCTAGTTCTTACTCCTAGAGGGGTATCCAAAGATATTGGAGTAGACGCCTCACTCACTTATCGTGACATCATCACGATAAGGTGATACTACCAGGGCAGACTCAACCATAGGTAGAAATGGGAGTTCTTAGATAAAGCAAGCTGGATAAACAGGGACCCAGAATGGTGAAAAATTTAGTTAAAAATACCTCAAGGTAAACCCAAAGATTTTCACTTTATTAAGAGGGTACCTAGGGTACGGATAAAAATATTTTGCTGAGTTCTATTAAGTATTATCACTCAATTATACCCAATGATTTTCATGCCAACATGTTTTGGCCCTCGCTGTGAGCCCAGTCTGGTCTTGAGGCCTTCATCACGGCTGTCTCATCGGTATCCCTGTCCTTTCTTGTGCATGCACACCATGCACACTCGTGAGGCCTAAAGCTCTCACCTGTGAGCCACCCCCCTCCTTTCACTTTTTGATTCTTTTGTTTTGCAGAAAAACTCCTCTGAAAAAAAGAACAAAGACAGATGAGAGCTTTCGGATGACCGTCAAAGCAACAGCAGGCATGGCTAATATGCATAATGCAGATTGGCTGTATTTTAGCATTATTTTAGCAGGAGTCCAATCCAGGTAGAGTCCCACTTTGGGGGTCCACATTCCCTTATGCAGACCTTGTTCTACATTCTGCATTGATGTCCCCATCATTTCACGGAGGGAACAACTAGTCTGAGGTTTCTTTTGAACATTTGAGGTGGTCTGAAAGTCTCTTCCGGGGACAGAGCTGTCTTCTGGGATTCCAGTTCCAACTCACAATCCTGAAATATTGTAACTGTACTCATAAAGAGTTTAAAAGTCCATATTGCACACAGTCAGGTGATCATAGCTCAGTAATGGGAAGGAAATGTTACCAACTCACAATACAGAATTATTGAGTTACATAATCGCGCAAGTTAAAATATTCACTTTATAAAAGCATTAAGACTTCATTTCCTTTTTGTTTATGAAATGATTCCACCTATACTGAGCTTTAAATGCTTGATGCATGTATTGCGGCTTTATATAACACATAGATTTTATACTGCTTCAGTCTTTAAGTATTTGGATGGCCAGGTTTGTCATGGTAGGGCATCCACCCAGGATGTGGCACGTTATGGTTGAGGTTCTGACTGTAGCCTTGGGTAAACAACTGCTACAGCTGTAGCACAGTAGTTTTATGCATTGTCTTTGAAATGTTAACTTTGTGTGCATTTGAATCCTGGGGGGGGGGATTAATATGAATGAATCGCCTTTTAACTTCGGCGACATACAGTGATTCTGAGTGTTTAACCCCATGGGCACAAGTTCGAATCCAGAGGGCTGTGATCACAAATTTCCACCACGATGGGAATATATTTTCAGTATTATAAAGATATCCCCCTAACACATTGCACACTCAGTTGTAAAAATGTTCTGTATAATTCGTACTAGACTGTGAAACCAAAATGAAACCTCTATCAAAAGCAGTAAGAACAGGGTTGTCAACGTATTGGCAGGTGTACCCTGGCCTACTAAGGGCAGCCCCTTTTTAGGTAGAGGTAGACAGTGCAGCTGTCTCTTCGAGACCTGCTGTAATCGGTCTGTGTGCATCAAGTCCATCCCCTTTTTTGCCATTGCTTTTAATTTGTCTAAGTCAGTGTCCTTTAAAAAAACCTTGCTTGCTAGTGGTCAGTCCTGCCTCTTTGTCCCGCCTTTCTCTCTTCTGTTCCTCCCACAGAGCAGGGGCTTAGTACTGTCTCATTACGCTATGGTTCTTTATCTGTGCTCTGGGGGACTCTTTTTATCTTGGTGTCCTGCTCTGTTACTGTTTGTCTGTGTCCAGCTTCAGTGCCCTAGCTTCTTATATTTAAATATAGCATTCTTCCTCCCACCACTCTTAACACCACAGTTGTGTTACTGCTACCTCCCCTGCCCAGCCTCCCCCTGGGTTGCTTGTTAATAATTGTCGACATTATCTATCAGCACTGCGCCCCTTTCAGGAGCTGGTTTCATTTTTATTGTTGTTTAGTTCCTGGTTCCTCTGTCCCACTTTCTCTGCTCTCCCTCCCTCTGCCCCTCCCAATCAGTAAGCAGGCTCCAGCTTGACCTGCCTCACAGCAGACCAGGGGAGCCAGACCGATGCCTCAGAGCAGGGTGCACTGCTTTATGTGCCTGCCCCTCACAGCTGCCCTGGCCATGGACTGGCTCTGGTTTTCACAGAGAACAGCAGGTTCTTTGTATTATATCTATCTTCCAGCAGGCAGGCTCTTTCTATCAGCGCGATGCCCTTTTACGAGCACTGCACTAGTTTTGCTTTCCCTCTCGTGTCTCTTCCCTCGCTCCAACACCCCACTCTCGTGCTGTCCCTCCCTCCCACCTCCCTTCCAATCAGTTATGGGGCTCTCTCATGCAGTTCCACATGATTAATTCTCAAAGCTTGCTCCGAGGGGATTGTTCATAACATAGGTTTGTGCTCTGCACTACTTTGGAATTTAGCAAGCTGTGAAAAGAAACAGGTCGCTGTGAGCTACTCCTTCTATCGGTGAGATGCACATGATAAAGCAGCCCGGCACCTCAAGCGTCATCATTAGTGGCAGCTTCTTTTTATTTCCAGAGCATCATGCGCGCTTTCACTTTAACAGTGGTGGCCACGCCCCTTTCTGTCTGGGGGGTTCTGCTGGCTGTATTCCACATTTGAGAGGAGTATATTGAACTTAGCACTTTGTAATTACTTTGTGCGACTAATCAGATCATTTATTTTCCCTTGGACAAAGGATCAGCGTGCCACACCCCAGTTCCTTTCTGGCCTCTCATTGCCACAGCTTGCACTTTAATTAATGTCCTCGGCTTCCCATAACACTTCCCACACTGGACTCTACATTTAAATAGCTGCGTTTACAACCATGCAGCCCGAGCTGGCCCCAGAAAGGAATGAGTTAAGCCAATTCTGTTTGCAGTAAAACACATCTCGCGGCCAGGCAGGCAGAGTAGGAGATGTAATCTGGTGAGTTTTATTTACTCTCCACATGGCATTCAATCCCCCACTGGTTCTGTCGTTCGTGCGGGGAATTGCACTCTACTGCAGAGCCCGGGCCTTGTGCAGTAGAGCAGGGGACCACTGTACAGTAATACCAACAGGGAAGGTGAGGCATGTTTAGGGGTACAGGGCACATTGTTGGGAAGACTGGAGGAAGATTAGGGGGTTGAGGGAAGAAACCGACAAAACCGACCGACGAACAAGGAAGGAGGCCCTTGAACCCTCTGTGTCTCTTCATCAATGCCCATCTCTTTCATGTCGCTCGTCATCTACTTCACGCTACCTATCCCATCACTCACTATCCTCTCACTGGGGGACGCCTGTTTATCTTTGCCTGTCAGCCGTCTGCTGTCATTTCCACTCACCTTCTCATCGTTGAAAGATGCAGGTATGCGATTGTAAAGAAACCAGACAGATCCTTAAATGTTAATAGTCATCTTCTTGCTGCCCGTTAGCCCCACCCCCGACTTTTATCACCATTTTAAATAAGACATCATCTGCCAATCTCTGAAAGTGGTAAGCACATGACTGAAAGGTGTCAGTGTGTGTGACTGTTGAGCATCTTTGGCAGGTGCTATCCTTTATGTACTGGTTCAAATTAGAAGCTGCAGGCATGTTCAGACATGATCAATGACGAAAAGTTGACTCACCTGCATTTGTAAATACAACTCCATGGCATCCAGCTGCCGAAGCTGCCAGAAAAAAATGCTATGGTTCGAGACAGTGGCGGCTCGCCGAGGGAGTGCTGCGGGGTGGTGGGGTGGGGTGGGGTGGGGGAGGGGCAGCATGGGGGGTAGTGGACTCGGACATACGACGGACAGAACTCAGAGGGAGTTCTGTCCGTCGTATGTCCGAGTCCACTACCCCCCACCCTGCCACTCCCCCACCCGCCTCACCGCCCCACAGCACTCCCTCGGCGAGCCGCCACTGTTCAGAGAACAGGTCCCACTCTCTCAAGGCTTTAAAAATATCCTAAAACAAATAATCGGTTCTCTCTCAACTTGAGATGATAACGCTTTATTTGAGAAAAGGGGGCACAACGGCCCTGTTGTATCTACCTATAGCAGCCTATAACTTCATGGGTATCAACATCTGGCCGTATCCAGGGACGTCAAAGTTTGCACCTGCGCCTTGTCTTTCCCGACCTACATAACATTGCATGAGACGAAACACTGGCTGCTGAGGCTACAGACTTGAAAGCATAGATCATGTTTTATGATTCTGCCTAACTTTTGTCTGTGCTCTTTAAATGTTCGTATTACCGTCACTTCATCATCTAGGACCTTGTAACTGTAAGGATGGATTCCGCTATTATTTTGTCTGCTCAGGTCATCATCAATGTAGATTCCATCAATTCATTCGTTAATTGTTTTATAGATACTCGTGTTTAGCTATTGGATACCTTGAGAAATACCAGTTTGCATTTAAAAAATAATGAACCGCATTTGAGTTGTTGCCAAATTAATGAACATCGACTGTAAAATCTAATTTCGGTGGTGGTGTTTCAGAAACAAAAGAACTACTGCCCTTAACTGCACCATCACAGTATGACACTCAAGACATAGAATAAACGAAGTGGTTGCTTACTTTAAAAAGTACAACCTATTGTCACTGGTTATGAGGATCTTCAACAAAATATTAGAAAGCCACCCCAACACACAGAACAGAGCACCAAAGTTGTGTAGTTGGCCCTAAAGAGACGTGCAAGCATTGTAGCTTATTTACCAAGCTACAATGCTTGCACATTTACCTATTTACTAAGACTTTACTCATGTTTACTCATGTTCAGAGACACACGTTTACTCATGTTCAGAGGCACACTGTTGCTCCCTCCTTCTCTCTGTCTGCTTTGGCAATGGCTACGCCCCACTCTCAGGACATCCCTAGCACCAGCTCAAACTTTGGGTAATCTTCTCCATTCTTTATCTCTGTTCATTACCACCCCAACCTTTTGCTCTGGTCACCCATCACCACCATCCCCTTTTTTAGGTCTTGCCTAAAACACTGCCTATTGGAGATTTATTATCTTACAGCGTGCATAAAGCTCACCCATTGCTTACCATTGGTGGCTTCATTGTCGCTTTTATAGGCTTACTTATTATTTAGGTGTGTGGGCTTTTGTTCATCTTCTTCTTTACCCCATCCAAAGCATTGGCACACTACTATGCAAGTCCAGCCCTCTCTTTTTCAGGCGCTACTGTTTTCTATTTGTTTAAGCACTCTACTAGAGTGCATGTGTTTTCCTGCTGTCTTCCTCATTTGTCATGTTCTTCTCCCCCTGCTGCATTCTGTGCTCCTTTCTCTCTCCCATGTGGCCCTCCCCACACATTGCATATTTGCTCATATACTTTCTCCCTGTTAGCTTTACATTACTATCTTTCGCCCGTTTCCTATCCCCATCCATAAGATGAGAACTATTGGCTTTGCCAATGCTTATTGATTTTTGCTCTCATCGTTGTAACCTCCCCTTTCAACCCTTTGGTCCTCCTTGGACACCCCCTCCTCCCAACCCAGCAAATCTCCCTTAGGCCAAATCTTTCACTCGCCTTCACATGTAAAGTCCTGCATCCCAAGAAAATCTACCACTACACCCACACTGCCCTGCCCCCCACAACAAATCTCCCCCTCATTGTTCTGCCTCCCCTCTTTCTCCTTGACCATTGTTATGCATTGCCGCCCCTCTTGCGCCTTGGCCTTCTTTCTGCACTGCTTCCAGTTGGTAGCTCTGGCGATCACTCTTGCCATGACACCCCCCTTTACTCTTGTCTATTGCGCTTGCCCCTTCCCTTCCCCATCCTATTAGCTCTGCCACCACTTTAGCTCTCCTTATTTTAGCTCAGGCCAACGTTCTTGCCCCTTACCTCCTTCAGCTCCGGCCATTGATCTTGCCCTTCCAGCCCCTCCCTCTCCTTTTAGCTCTGGTCCTCTCTCTTGCCCTTCCAGCCCCTCCCTCTCCTTTTAGCTCGGGCCCCCTTTCTTGCCCTTCCAGCCCCTCCCTCTCCTTTTAGCTCTGGCCCCCTCTCTTGCCCTTCCAGCCCCTCCCTCTACTTTTAGCTCTGCCCCCCTCTCTTGCCCTTCCAACCCCTCCCTCTCCTTTTAGCTCTGGCCCCCTCTCTTGCCCTTCCAGCCCCTTCCTCTACTTGTAGCTCTGGCCCCCTCTCTTGCCCTTCCAGCCCCTCCCTCTCCTTTTAGCTCTGGCCCCCTCTCTTGCCCTTCCAGCCACTCCCTCTAGCTATGTCCCTCTCTCTTACTCCCATCTCCCTTTTAGTTCTGGTCACTGTTTTTGCCGCCCATCCCCTTTTTCTGTGGATATCATTCTTGGACCCTCCCTGTGGTGCCTTTTGTAGCGGGGGCCAATGGGGGCTAACAGGGGGTCATAGGGCATGCAATGTGGGCAGAGAATAACGGGACAACCACACACAAGCGCTGACGTCACCCTTTATTTATACCTCTCAGCCCGAGCCCAGCCCTGGAGGGTGACTATGCAACTATGTATGGAGTGTGCCGGGTGGCTCACTACACCCCTCCTTATCCATCAGGTTCAAAACAACAAACTAAAACAACAAGCCAACACAATAAACTAAAAGAAATAACCACCAACAGTTCACCACAGTCTCTTTTCTTTTGATGTGGAAAGTCCTTCAACACAATAAGTCTCTCAGCCTCTGACTGGGCGTTGGATTGCTTCTCAAACTGTATGGCCCTCCTCTGTGGGAGCTGCTTGCTCCTGACGTCGAGCTACTACTATCCTCCTTTGGTACCACCTCGGGGTCAACTCCATTTCTGCCTGCCAGGGTTCCCCGACACTGTGGTCACTTCCCTCGGTTCCTCTCTGCTCACTCTCTTGTTGCTCCGGACCCGGGGCATCCTGATCTTCATGGGTAGGCACCACCAGCTTCTTGAACCAGGACACATTCCTCGCTTTTTGCCTGTCTCCTTTTCTCGCTGTCACCATCGTTCCTTGCACTTCCTCTACTTCCCACGGCTCAGATTCAAACGGCGTTCTGAATTTCCATCCTGGGTGTCTATCTTTTACAATCACTTGGTCTCCCCTCCTGAACTCCATGGTACGCGCTCTTCTCCTCCTGCTGGCCTGGTTGTTGGTGGCCATCCGCTTGGCTTGCACTGCTGCGCCGTCCAATGTTCCAGGCATCCACTCTTTGCTCACCGGGACGACATCTCGGAGAGCCTTCTTCATGAGTAGATCACTCGGGGCGCACCCGGTAGTGCTATGGGGCGTCTGTCTGTATGCTCGCAAAAATCGATATAAACAGGCCTCCAGATCTTCTCGTTGATCTACTCCGATTCTTAGGGCCTTGTTGATCGTCCTCATCAGCCGCTCCACCTCGCCATTGGCTTGAGGCCACTGTGGAGTTACTTTCCTATGATGTATGTTGTGGAGCTCCAAACACTCTCTGAATTCCTGACCGTGGAATGGCGGGCCATTATCAGTTCGTAGTTCCTCCGACGTACCAAACATTGCAAATGTTTTTTCTAAAAGTGGCCTAACATTCTCAAAGGCCTTCGACCTCACCACCTCCACGACAGGAAATTTGGAATAACTGTCAATCATGACGAGGGTCAGTCTCCCGTCCGGGAAATTTCCTAAGTCCATACAGATAGAAGCCCACGGCTTCGTTGCCGGTGATTCCGTGATAATTGGCGGAACTGGTGTATCACTACTAGTGATCTGACATTCGTGACAGCTTCTCACTTTCTCCTCAACCATGCGATCCATCCCCGGGAACCATACTTTGGTGCGCAAGCGCGCTTTGGTCTACTCAATACCATGATGCCCTTGGTGAGACAGGTAAACTGTTCTTCTCCACAGCTTCCCCGGTATCACAATTCTTGCTCCCCGGAGTATGATTCCATCGCTGCTCTCACTGAGTTCTTCATGGCATCTCCATTCCCCCTTCCGTGCCTCCCGTTCTTCATCCGTTCGCCTAATCAGTCCATCCCAAAACAAATTCCACGCATGACGTCGTACCGTGTCTTTCACTGCCTTGAGACAGTCGTCTTCCTCAGTAGCTATCCGGATTTCCTCCAGAGACAACGCTCGGGGACAAGCGATCCCCGTGATGTGTCTGACAAATGATTCCGCCCCCTCATCGACCTCCGTTTCTTGTCTCGGGTCAACTGCTACAGGGTGTCGCGTCAAATAGTCAGCCGTATTGTTGGCTCCAGGGCGATATATCACCTCAAAGTTGTAATGTTGGATCTGCACCGCCCACCTTTCGATCCTTGGGGGTCCACTCCTCGCCGTCCCAATGAACAGGGGCACCAACGGCTTATGGTCAGTTACAACTCGGAACTTGTGTCCACACAGATATATGTCAAAATGCTGACATGCCCACCTTATAGCCAGTGCCTTCCTCTCGATTTGCGCATACCGAGTCTCCACTGCAGTTAATGCCCTACTGGCGTACGCAATGGGCATCCATTCATCTCCGCTGTCTTGCTGAAGGAGTACTGCTCCCTACCCAACTGGGCTTGCATCCACCACCAGTTCCGTGGGATGTCCTGGCTTGAAGTAAGACACAGTCGCCCCCTGCAGGAGAGCTCCTTTGATGTCCTGAAATGCCTTTGCCGCTTCGCTGGTCCATTGCCACTTCACCTCCTTTTTGGTGAGTGCCCTCAGTGGTTCCGAAAGTGTTGCCAGATGGGGGATGAAACGGCCACAGTAGTTCGCCATCCCAAGAAAACTTCTCACCTCCGTTGGATTTTAAGGGATTGTCAGGGCTCTTATCGCTTCCACTTTTGCCGGGTCCACTTGTAGAACCTTCTTCGAGAAGCGGTATCCAAAGAATTTCACTTCATTGGCATAAAATTGGCACTTGTCTCTGTGCAGTGTTAGCCCTTGGTCCACTAAACGTTGTAGCGTTGCTCGCAGGTGTTCATGGTGCTCTTCCAGCGACTTGGAAAATATCAGCACGTCATCACTCACGTTTAGCACTCCCATAAGGCCTGACAGGGCCCCTCGAATAGCGTCCTGAAACACTTCGGCCGCCGACGACACCCCAAAGCTAAGCCTCTTGAAACGTCTCAACCCTACATGGGTGGAAAATGTTGTTATGTAACGGCTAGCTTCGTCAAGCATTAGCTGGTGATAGCCAGAGTTAAGGTCTACTTTGGAGAACCACTGCGCTCCACTAATATCGGCAACAATTTCGTCTATCGTCGGGGTAATATGCCTTTCTCTTTTGATTGCAGCATTCGGTAGTCGCATATCTACACACAACCGTATCGCCCCAGGTTGCTTCGGTTTAGGTGCAATGACGAGTGGAGAGACCCATGGGGTGGGACCTGACACCTTCTCGATTACTCCAGCCTTCTCCCACTTTTCCAATTCCGCTTCTACTAATGGCCGGAGATGGAATGGCACCCTGCGGTGCCTCAGCGCGACTGGTTTAACTGTTTTGTCGATGTGCAGTTTCACTTTCACCCCTTTCAGGCACCCCAACCCTTCGAAAAGGCTCGGAAACTCTCCCATGATTTTATCAGTGTGAGATTGATGAATCTGCTTTGCAAACATCACAAGACCCAAGTTCTCTGCAGAATGACATTCTAACAATGTCCCAGCACTGTCCTTGGTCACATGAAACCTGGTGGTGGCTGATCTGTCGCCATGAGTGACTTCGACTTCGATCATGCCTTGTAGTGGAATGGGAGTGTCCCCCCGTACATGAAAATTCTCGCCTTGGTGCAGTGGAGTGGTGGTTTGGGGTTGAGTCGTTCGCATTGTTCCACATCTAGAATGTTTACTGAAGCACCGGAGTCCATCTATGCTGTGATGTTATTGTCCCCAATACATATCTGACACATGGGCGGTGGTCTCTTCCGGGATGATTTTCTTCCTGTGTAGGAAATAATGAACACTTCGTCGTCTTCGTCATCTTCCGTGATACTCATTGTTTGGAGTTGACTGTCCACCTCCTCGTCAGCCTCTGCTGCATGCACGGCTTGCCTGTGCATTCCCATTTTCTTTGTCTTCCCGCCTGGAGCTGATCCCTTGGTTGTGCCCATGCACACTTTCGCGAAGTGTCCGAATTTTCTGCATTTCAGGCACGCCTTGCCTTGTGCTGGACACCCCGAGGCGGGTGACTCTCCAGGCCACAACTACCACACCCTCGACCACTCGAGTGACCTACCGCACCTCCTCTACCTCTGCTGGGCCCTTTCCGAATGACGTCCACTCTTTCCTCTTTGACTGCCGCCGTGATTCCATGGGCACTTCCTACAGACCTTTTCTCCAAAGCAGTTTCCATTTCTCCTGCGCGTGCGTCCGCGAGCTCGTGGGACCTTCCTAGGATGAGTATTTCCTCCAGAGATATTCCAGGCTGTCGTAGAATGAGCTTCCGCAGGTCCGACGACTTACAGCCCTGAATGAGTTGCGCTCTGATTTCTAGCTGTTTGTCAAATCCGGTGCATGAAGTAGCTAGTTTGCGCAGCCGCGCATGGAACATATCAACCGATTCCTCTTCTCTTTGCTTTGCCTGACCTCGATGCGCCTCGATGCCTCACACGGTGGCGGACTTTCCGCCTCGTCGCCAATGTAGCGGGGGCCAATGGGGGCTAACAGGGGGTCATAGGGCATGCAATGTGGGCAGAGAATAAAGGGACAACCACACAGTTACTTGGTCCGTGCCCGTCAGCCACGAGCGCTGACGTCACCCTTTATTTATACCTCTCGGCCCGAGCCCGGCCCAGGAGGGTGACTGTTTAACAATGTATGGAGTGTGCCGGGTGGCTCACTACACCTTTTAGGAGTAAGTATATGTGACCCTCAGAGAGCCAGTTTTGTTCTTAAGCCAAGTGAATATCGTTGGTCCATAGCAACAGACATGTTATGTGAATTGGTTTATATTGGTTTCTCAGTCACCTGCATAGGATTCATGATGTTTCGGTGACATGAATATTAGCTGCACGGAGTTATGGTTCTGCAGAGAAAAGCCAACTCTTCAAAGCATTAGAGGACGTAATAAAAGACTGCCAGGAGTATAGATGTGAATGTGCTTTAGGTTGAAAACACGAGAGCGGCCAAAGAATGCACAAAGAAAGGGATGCAAGACTTTATTGGCCCTAATAATTAATAAAGGGCCAATGAAGGGTGTAGAGCATGGCTTAACCTGTTTGTGCCAGTAACTAGGCAGGCTGCTTGGTTCTCAAACACACAGCGGTGCGGAGGAAGGTATTTTATTAAACCCGGTAGAGAGTTGATGTGGTCTAACTAGTTATGGTTCACACAGCAAGACACTTGCCTGTCATTGAGAAATGGGATATAAATCCTTAGCTATCTTTGACAGCAGAAGAAAGCAGCCAAAATATGAGGTTAAGAAAGTCTATGTTTAAAACTGGACTTCAGGGTTTTGCACTGGCGAGACCCTGTCTCTTTAGGTCAATGAACATCCACTTAGAGAGCCACCTTTGTGCACACTAATATCACCTCGGTTTTGTTTGATTTCAGTTGGAGCAAATGACTGTCCAGCAACCCTTATGCCTTAGTTGAAACATGGCAGTTGATAGATTTTCAGCCTAATAGTAAAGTGGGTGTCATCGGCATAAAAGAAGAAACCGGCATTTGGAGTGGGTGAGCCTATTCAGAGGCTCAATATGAATGATGGGAGTGGCAGACACGTAGGGTGGCCTCGCAGATTGGAAGTGGTTGGTGAGATCTAAACCTCCAAAAGCTAAGCGCCAAGTCTATCTCAGCGACCAAAGACAAAGGTGTAGTCGACTGTCAAAACACAGCTGACAGACTTAGAAGAATGACGGAGATTACATCATTAATGCATATGTGATGATATTCTTTCTAGAAAAGCCCCACTTTATCCTTCTCAATTTCTGATCCTTCGCAGGGCCTTTGATTTGAGCTTGCAATGATGCTCACAAAACTCCTTCATTGTGGCCAAGTTGGTTTAAGATGGTTTGGGTGGCCTGCAATAGACTGGAATAGACTTCCCAACCAACTCTCCTAGAATGAAGAAAAGATGTGTATACACACACAACACCTGCTCATATGGCACACTACAGAACCTTGGAATGTAAGCTCATCACTGCTTCAGTTATCCAGAGATCTGCTGGTCACCGCTGCCCTTTATGAACTTGATTCTCACCTGACCCCTTACAGCCTTGCACTGCTCCTAAAAAAATAAAATAATTGAAAAAAAAGGCCGTCTTGCTCACTTACCTTCAACCAGTCCCATTTGCCCATGCTAGATATGAGCCTCACCTTCAACCAAACCACTGTTCCAATCCTGCTTACCTCTCTGAGCCTGAGGCCTGCATTCTTCCCCCATTGAAGGTTGGCTTTGCTTGCCCCAACAAACCCGAGGCCCATTTACCATCATGTCATATTTTTTTAACCCCAAATTTAAATCCCACATGACTTCAAGAAGCTCTGGCTCCACCCTTTTAAACTCAAGCCACATTCTCCATCTCTTGAGAGACCAATCCTACTCTATTCAAAGTATTAACCTGTGCTTCATGCGCACTTTAACCCCAAAACCCTTCCTTTTTTATTTCCTCACTGTACTTGACGCTCATTGCATACTGTAATGCCCGAATTTTACTTCCAGGCACAATTCCCTCTCGTATGTTTGAGCTTCTGTTACACCCTTATGATCAGCCCTTTGCACACATTTTAATCTACCTGTGCCCCACCTAAACTGGTTTAAAACAATCTTCTCGTTGCCCCTCAAAGGAAATGCACTGTGTATTCTGGAATACACCCCTCCCCCCCCCCCAAGCCTCCTTGATGGTACTACTTCATCTCCCATGTTTCTTATCGTTAATGTTGCACTTAGCCCCTTTTTCAGTGTTTCCTTTTACTTTCCTTCTCAGGGTGTCCTACTTTAGTCTTTGTTCATGTAGTGAGAGGACTTTGTCCTAGGCAGTCTTCCCCACACTGTCCAGAGCAGTTTTGCTCGGCGTTGTTCCTCTAGAACCCGAATCTCAGTTAAGACAAATTTTTATAAAATATTTATTTCATTCAGCCTTGGAATCTTCAGGGTTGCTTGATGTATGAATGTCATACACACCATTATAGTGAACACACTTTACTAAATACTGCAGTTGCTTCACAGCAGTGAAAAACAAAACTTAGTTTTCCACAACTGCCGAGTAAGAATGGTACTATCTCTTCATGGCCATTGCATGTCAATGGATATTTATATATGGCACATATAGAACGCTTTTTTGACACTAGATATCCATGAACCAACATGTCAACACTATATCCTATTGATTAAATGGAAGAGTTTTCAGTAGCTTCTAGGAATGTATTGGGGAGATTTGTTATGCAGAGACACTGACAAAGAATTCAGTGTTTTGGCTGCAGCAATTAAAAAGCACCCTCCCCATAGGATCTGGTTCTTGGCACATCTAGAAGGTATTGCGAAGTGTAACACAAATTGCAAACAGACTTGGAACAGCTGAATTTAGAGGAGATAAAATTAAGAATGCCATGATGAACCACTGGATGTACTAGAATCACAGGCTTGATGATTATCCTACTTGGAATAGGCAGACATTGTAATTGTATTAAAACCAGCCAGATATGCAACAGTATTTTGAATAAATTGAAAACTTCAAAATTCTAGTTGGAGAAGTGGCATTGCTGCAGACCAAAGAGATTGGACTGGGGCATTAATGATAAGTGCATGAAACCTTTTATCAATAAATGGCAAAACTCTTTAGTTGGAGAAAGCCAATACTAGCTGCTTCAGCAATCTGATTTTCAAGAAAAAGATTAGAGTCCATTATGCTATCCAAATGTTGTACCTCCTAGGAAGGTCTGTAACGGTTCTTTATGTCTGACCAGGCTAGCGTCTCAATTGCTTGGGCGCCAGCTGGGAAAATAAAATAGCTTGGTTTTAGACGAATTTAGTTTAATAAAATTACTGACATCCACAAGCAAACCTAAGTAAGACTGATGGCCAGAGGCCAGATGTTTGAACTCCTAAAGTCTAATTGGGTATTATCTGCCTTTATACCATATCTGACCCCTGTTTGATTAAGTGTGCGAAAGGGTGCATGCAATCAATGTAGTGATCAATGGTCTGATTTAGGTTTAAATGCATTTTTATTGGCATTTCAGTCAATTAACAAAACAGCAACAACCTGGACGTGATTACACGCCATTCCTATCCCACTCCGGAAACCCATTTGACCTGAAGTTTGCTTTGTCACATGTAGTCCTCCTGTTCCTCGTCTTCGGGCAATTTAAAATAAGGTTACCAAGAGCAAGTGCTCAATCAAGCTCTACAAAAGGTCAGTGGCATTAAAAGAGATGTCCTACTTAGACCAAAAGAAAGAAGGGAGGAAACGAAGAGACAGGACAAAGAGGAAATAAGGTTAATCACCGGGTATAGTGCCTACCACACAAGGGTGCGAGACTGTGTGAGTAGGCACTGGCACCTAATAAGAAGTGACCCAATGCTCAGTAAGGTGGTAAAACGCAGGCCACAGGTGACATCTAAATCCATGAGGCAAGAGCTGGTGGACAACAGTCCGGAGCTAATAAAACCGGAGAGCTGGCTGAGGGCGAATCCAGGTTTTTATAAATGTCAAAAGTGTAGAGCCTGTACAATTGCTCAAAATTCTAAATCAGTCATGTCCCCATTAATGGTAAATCCATGGAAAATAAGATGCTTTCTGAACTGCCGGAGTGACCATGTAGTTTACATCTTGCAGTGCTCCTGCCCTAAGTTATATGTAGGAAGCACCATCCACATGGTCCATGTTCGTATACTCCAACACATGCGGGCAGTCAAAAATAATGATAAAACCTATCCTGTGGCACGCCACATAAATGAGATCCACAAGGGCAAATTAGAAGATCTAACCTATTTTGCAGTCGATCAGGTGGCCAAAATGAGAAGAGGAGGTAATAGAGAGAGAAAATTGCGACCGTTGGAATCAAAATACATAATGCTGCTTAACACCAGAATCCCTTCAGGATTAAATACAGACGAGGATCTACATGTACATTTAGGCCACTAGAAAGTATTCAAATCAGATGGCTCATTTTAAAACAAACTCCCCACATTAAAATGAAATTGACAAACATATAAGACATGTTGAGAGAAAGTTGCACAATGGTTGAATGTAATTATATAATTTTTGCTTTTGGAGTCAGGATGGTAATATGATGAAATAATATTATTATAATTATATTTATTTATTTATACACATAATAATTTTTAATTCCAAGGTGGGAGTCAACAGAGAATATGAAAGGAGGTCATTGCGAAAGTTAATCTCAAATTTTAAGATTTTAACAAAAAGTTTTGAAGTTTGAATTTTAAATTATAATATGCACTAGCACTTTCCATATCATTCCATGGTAGAATATGGATTAGGAGGTGGCAAACAATGGATTAATTGTTTACAAAGCACTTGCACTTTATAATTACTTGTACTGTATTTACTATATGTCGGAACTTGCACCTTATAGGAGGCAGCGAAAGAAGCACTGGCATTCTGCCATACAGTATGGTTTGCAAAGTTGTCATCACCCTTATATTAATTACGACTATAAAAATGGAATATATGAGAATGGTCATATTTGTTTACAATGCACTTGCACTTTATTTGGGCTGTCCCACCAGGAAAACCTTTTTGAATTTTGTTTTAATGTTTTAGACATTTGAAGTATGTATGATTGTAATATGTATTTTAGTGTTTTTAATATTGAGATATCTTATGACATCTTATATTCTATGTGCACATTTTAATTATTCAATTGGTGTGTATATGGAATATGGATTTTCAGATCCACCTAACATAAAATAGGTGGCCGGCTTAAAAACTGTAGGAATAATTCGGCACTCGCCAAAATCCACAGCTAGAATGGGAATTGAGAAGTGTGAGAATTATTTAAAAACATTGACTGTGTAATGAACATACAGGAAATGTCAGACTCCAAAATTTTGTAAATTATTGAAAGTATTTTAAACAACATCATTTGTGCAAAATAACGAATTTAAGAGAATTGTATAATATCCAACATAGTGATACTGTCATGTCCATTTTAGTCACGAAGTGTTTTAGAGTCTGTCTTTCATGGCTATGGAAATAGCGGACCACGTGATCGGGAGTTTGTGATTTTAAAATTAAGTTCTGGCAATGGCGTTTATCATGTGAGCATGCCTGTGGAGACAGGCGAAACGCGTTACCTGAAAATAAAAACGAGAATATATAATCGAATTCTGTGTCCCTGTGTCGGTATCTGGGATCTGGAGGGAGACTGGAGTTGGTGTTCATATATATATATATATTACTGTTTTGCTTGCTATATATATATACACATATATATCGAAGCAAAACAGTCCTCTGTGCAGTCCCGCACAAACGTAGACACGGACAACGTATATAACTGGTGCCAAAATTCAAAGGTTTATTTCATAGGTGCTGTCTCTGACGCGTTTCGGCCACAGACGGTGGCCTTGATCACACATATATATATATATATATATATTTTTTTGAGTGATTCTACAGAGGAAACAAAGATGGCACGGATAAGTTCTTTTACCATTAGTTCAGTGTTTCTTGATATTATTTTATTGTGTACTTGATTGGTTAAAGTATTTTTAAGCATTTTTCTTAATCAAGAAAGTGTTTTTTTTTAAATTGGGGTAATTAGTAACTCGTCACTATGTCTGAAATACATTTGTGCTCGGGATATCCCAGAAAGAGCTAGGGCATGTTTTTTTCCACTATTGATTCTGAGGTAACCTGCTCTTATTGTTAACAGCACTATGATAGTGCTGTTGACAGTAAGAGCTTGTGACCTCAGAATCAGTTTAGGAATTTGTGAGATTCTACTCTCCACGAAGTATACTTTGAAGAGCATGTGAGAATACAAACAGTGATAACAGAAAAAAAATAGTTAAAGCTGTAAGCAAGTGTATAATAGTTTAAAATTCCTTGCTGTGGATCAGAAAGCAGATCTGGTTTGCATTTGTACTGCAGACCCCTGCAGGGCCCTCTATGAGTATGGATTCATCAAAGGTACCAAAGACGTGCGCTACTACTGAAGTCTTAGAACTGAAATATTCAGGCTAGGTATGTAAGGGGTCTTACTCCCAGGCCAGTTACCGCCTTGCAGATTCCTGCTCTCTCGTAATTTGGAGTGCATGGGTAAAGTTGATGTGCTCAGACAATGACGGCTTTTACACCAAGGCTGGTGATTGTTTGATGGTCGGTGGTCACCTCCATCCATACAGTTCTTTTAATGTATTGTTTTGGTGGCACTTTCTGTTCTCATAAATGGGGTGGGGAAAGTCCAGCGTGCTGTAGTACATTCGCATGTCTCTTCCAGCAAATGTTCCATACACATGAAGATGAAGGGACTCTGGGCTAGGATGCAGAATTGTGATCTCTGTTATTTGAGAACGGAAAGCGGGGTGAGAATTCTTCATATCGTCAGGAAGAGGCTTGTTTGGAATTATGGTGTCAGGCATTTTCTGTAATTGCTTGTCTTTCACTGCAGAGCAGGTAAAAAGAACCGTGTTATATTGTTTCACCATCGTCTTCAAAATGTTTTCTCATGAAAGCCTGTTTTTCATCTTAATTCTGTATTTACACATTACAATTTTGTGTAAGTTTTTGCTAGACTCTCTGCTTGTTTGTATGTCAGTGGCTGGGTGCCTCCAGATGTTCTGTCTGCATGTATTTGACCCCCAGTTATGTACCTCTGTCCATGCACTCTACAAACACTAATCCTACAGGGGTCGTTCAGTAGTTTTTATTCTTTTTTTGAGGATCCTTGTGTTGTGGAGCGTTCAGAAATGCAAGACTCATTCCTAAATTATTTGAACGTAAAGCGTGTATCATGTGATTAGGAGCATTATTGCGCTGAGAGTGAGTTTCAAGTACCTTGGACGGGCAGGCCTAGTAGTGAGCCAGGAGCAGGCCGGGCGAGCAGATGTCGCAGTCTCACAGATGGACTGTTCCCTGTGTATTGAATGATGTGAGTGGGGAGGGTGTAGTCGGAAGTGCACTTTTTTAAAATATATATATTTTATTTTTTAGGTCTAGCCTAGGCAGCGCTTGTGCTGTCTCTGCGAGACATGCTGTATTCGGGATATGGACTTTAAAAGCAACACCCATTTTTAAGGACTGCCCCTGTAACATGTGTTGTTACTCAGACGTTGTGAGCACTATTTCTTTCTTTAGCCTGGAGCAGTCAAGACCAGTGCTCGTGGTTTACAGAGCTCTGTTGTAAACAGGGCTGAAAATCTTCCTCTTATCTTGCCACATTTACTGTGCAATCAAAGACCGAGGTCTGTTTTGGCTGCAGCTGCCAGTTCCTCCCTTCTGCTTTTGAAACGCACGGTCCGGCATCACGGTCCCTGCCTTCCTATGGCTGCTTCTGCCTCCGTCTCAGAGCTCAACAAGCATTTGCAATGCAATAGGTCTCACATTTGCGAGAGTTTGAGCTATTGCCATTGTAAATGACAATGTCTTTTATTTATGTGTTTTGAAAACCTACAACCGCTGCATAAACACACACTTTGTACTTATAGTCCTTGCTTACGAGAAGCAAGACTGGCAGTAACTGTGCCTCTTTTAATGCCAGCTTTGCTTCTCGTAAGCAAAGACTATAAGTACAACGTGCATGATTATGCACCGCTTACATGTGTTGTTACTCAGAGCTGGTGAGCACTATTTCTTTCTTTAACCTGGAGCAGTCGAGACCAGTGCTCGTGGTTTACAGAGCTCTGTTGTAAACTGGCCTGTAAATTTTGCTCTTATCTTGCCACATTTGCTGTGCACTCAAAGACCGAGGTCTGTTTTGGCTGCAGCTGCCAGCTCCTCCCTTCTGCTTTTGAAACGCACGGCCTAGCATCACAGTCCCTGCCTTCCTATGGCTTTTTCTGCCTCCGTCTCAGAGCTCAACAAGCATTTGCAATGCAATAGGTCTCACATTTGCGAGTGTGAGCTATTGCCATTGTAAATGACAATGCCTTTTATTTATGTGTTTTGAAAACCTAAAAGCGGTGCGTAAACACGCACTTTTTACTTATAGTCCTTGCTTGCGAGAAGCAAGGCTGGAAGTAACTACGCCTCTTTTACTGCCAGCTTTGCTTCTTGTAAGCAAGGACTATAAGTACAACGTGTGTGATTACGCATCGCTTGCAGGTTTTCAAAACACATGAATAAAAGGCATTGCCATTCACAATGCCAATAGCCCAAAGTTAAGTAAATGCAAGACCTAGTGCATTGTAAATGCTTGTTAAACTTGAGTCAGGGCTCGGTTTAACAGCAATAGCTGCAGACTTTGGAACTGAGGAACCGGGTTTGCATCCCGGCGTCGGCTTGAAATCCTGTGATACTGGGCAAATCATGTAATCTCCCTGGTGCCTGTAAAAATGTATGAGTCCTTGTGTAATGTAACTGGTGCTCATGTAAAGGGCTCCTATACCTTCATGTCAAGTTTGCGCTATGTAAAACTGCAAAAGGACAACCAATGGCACTTTGCACTTTTCGGAGTGGAAGTGAACATTTAGAGCGGACAACTCTGTGAAGATTTGTTAGTGCCAGTTAACATTTTTTGGAGCTTGTCGGGAACAGGTTAGAGATCTGTGTCTCTTTCCCTCTCTCTTGTTCTGTTTTCATTGGGCCAGAGGCTGACAGGGCGCCCCACTGTTATTCTGCAGGGGGTTTATGGCCATACATCGCCCCCCTGTCACGGGATGATATTGACAACAACGCTCTTTACACATGATGGCACAGTGTAGGAAAGCAATTGCCATTGGTCATCTAGGGCCCCTCTATTCAGTGCTGGGTCTCTCACAAAAAAGAAAAAAAAAACGTGTGCATGTTAGGTTCTTCATACTTCTCAAAAGAGTAACCCCTTACATTAAATGCTATCCGCTTCAAAGCAACTTTTGAAAAGCGGTGTTGCTGCTGATGAGGGGCCGGATAACCTGTAGAAAGCTGGTTTGTAGCTTCCAAACATGCTTAACACTAACACTGATGATATTTAAGAGCGAATTTCCAAGTGAGTGCACCTGTTGGGCATACCATGCAATCTCAAGGTAAAGGTCTCACAGCAAAGCAGACAGGTTACACATTCCTAATGGGTGATGACGGAAGAATGACTCCAGTAGATGGCAGCACATAACTATTATTATTTAGAAATTTGGTTGCACTATAGTTTGTTAGGGTTCAACACTAAAGGGTGCTTGAAATCCTACATTCCCCCTTAGGTGGCCGCGCTTGCTAGGTGCTCATAAATCTGTGTGAACGCTATGCAATGAGGCGGGATAATTTACGTTTTTAAGTAGACGCAGTAAGTGCATAGTTTGTCCCACAGGGTCTGGTGCCCTAGCGTTAATAAGATCATCTGTTCTTTGGCAATGTTGACTATGTTTTCCCAAGAGCAAGAAGATGTGGGTTGTATAGCAAGCCTTAATTCCTTCGCACAGGGCAGGCGCTCGAGCAATAATCCACTTATGGTAACCTTTGTTACTTTCATCGAATTCCGGTTGGCTGGAAGCATCACGCTTTGTTCAGCCCTTGGAACAAATACCTTGTATCATTTGCACATCCATGTTGACATCTAATTACGGTGCTGGGTGGTGGCAAGGAGAGTGAATAGCTTATGCCAGGGAAAGAGGGTTGCTCTTTGGGTTCCCACAGTTCTCTGAATGTGGTGAAGTCTACAGGTGTGGGAGGCACCGAAGCCTTTGCCATTAGGGCCGGTAGGGCAGAGGCAGTATCATATCAAGGTCCGCTGACTTGCTCACTACAGCAGGGCCAAATTATGTAGCAGGGTTGACTAAAGTATGCATGCAGAAATCCTAATTATGCAGCTAAGGCATTCCCAGGAGTAAATTAGGAAGCATGTGTAAGCAAGGGTTTATTGTGGCATTTGCATATTTTAATGCTCTGTGTGGGCCAGGGAGGACCGTCTCCAGTTGGCTCACACTCGTCTAGCAAACAAGCCTTGTGGTGAAATGTTTGCTTTTATTTAAGGGTCCAGGATATAGGACGACCCCCCGCGATGTTTGAAACCAGCAGTTGTGAGAACAGGCTGTAGCGGTTCGGGTCTGAAGATATTGCATCCTGCAATGGTGACGGTAGGACCCGGCTGGTACCACAATGGTCACTTTCTTAGTTAGCTTGTTTGATGGTCCAATTACCGTAGGCTTGAAATCAATCAGGGCATCAGATTATAGTCAGCTAATCAGTGAATGCCTTTAAGTCAAGGAAGAAGGCTGGCTAGGTAATGGGCATGGTTAGGAATTTCTACAGTTCCTGCCCCGAATAAAGCCAACACATCCTTGCAGGCAGTGCAGGTAAGGGGCAGTTAGCTTTGGCAAGGAGTAATATGTGGAGGAGACAGTCTCCCAAAAGTAGTTTGTGGTGGAGGCAGTAGAGAGGTACAATCTATAGGCTTTACCTCAGGTGCGGGATACGTGATGCAACATGCATTACCTTATCATAGTAGGGTCGCCCGTTTGTTATAACCTAGAGAGACTTCTAATCATGAATCTTGCCTGTGGAAGGACAGAGCACCATCTCACAGATAAAAAGTAGCCACTGTCGAGTTGCCAGACTTTGTCGTTGCGGCAAACACAGCGAGTAGGGGACTCTGCATAGCCAGAGCAGGTGTCCATCAGCTCCAGGTGCAATTTACATTCCTGTTCTGCCACTTCTTAAGGGATAAACTGCAACAATATTGGAGGCATCTGCAGTCGCATTATGCAAGGGGCTGTTACTGAAGTCCTACGGCGGTGGCTGGGGGGAGTGCAAGATCACCAATGACCTCTTCACCCTGTAGCGGAATTTCTTGCAGCAGAAAAAGGGGGCTACCCAAAATTTGGACTGATTTACTGAACTTACACCTTGGAGGGGAGTTTTGTGTGGGCACTGGGCAGGCAAGAGGGGGGACGGACCTGCTATTGGTCCTGGACCTTTTTGCCCTACCCTGGTATACCTGGAGTTGAACATTTTGGGGCATTTTACCTGGTGACAGGTACCCCGGGAGGGACGGTGTGCTATGGGGTGCCCTGGTGTATGTGGAACTGCTGGTATTGCCTATCCGTCTGAGTGATGGAGGGAAAGTTGCCACTAAGTTATGCCCCAGATGCCCTTGGTTGAGGGCGTGGGCATTGGATATGGAAAAGGAGCTTGCTGGCACTTTTTGCATTCTGAAGTGTTGCGCTATAATGGGTGGAGACAGCTGTTGTATTGCTTGCACAATCTGTGAGCTAGTTTGCTCATCTTACAACCTTTATTTTCTTTACAATAATGTCTTTGGCTGATCTTTCGGCTGGTGGACTCATAACAATAATGTATACTTAACTACGCTTATCATTCCCCACTGATGTGATGTGGCTATATGAATAAAAGGCTATGCCTTGGTGAAACCATACTGATTGCATTTGTCTATCTCCTTGAATCATTTCAGGGGGCGGGGGGCAGCGAGTTGTACATTCTGAGTGCACTATTTACTATTAGCATAGGATTCCCTCTACAGTGTATGTAATGGATTGCTGGTTGCTACCGTTACATCTTACCTCACGATTAACCATTATGCTATCATGACGATATTTTTTCATTTCTACCTTTTCTGCATTTTTTATTTATTTTTCTCTCGGTATATACAATTCCCAACTGGGTTCCCTGTGTTAGTACTTTCACTTTTGTTTAGCACGGGTGGTGGGTGAACCTAATTCTGTTTCCTTGGATTCCATCAGATAGGCGCACAGCCATGTGACCACTCACAGCTTGGGCTTCTTTTGTTTAACTTCACTAAGGAGTCTCTTCTTTTATTATTGTCTTCTCAGGTGTCCCATTCATTGTATGGTGCTGATGAGACCCCATATTGTTGAGTAGATTGTTGAAACGTCGTCTACAGTGTCAAACAAACCTTGTAACTCAGGGCTGACTGATACACATGTATATACTTGTTTAGGTCATTTGTAATAACTTTGGAAACCTCCTTTCGTTTTGTTTTATCTAGATATGTGGACCATTGCACTGCGGTTTTTGTGTCTTTCATGGTTCTGTCTTTTATGGGACACGATGTATATTGCACATGTTTGCATGACAATATATACTCAATAATACGAGAAATATCCCTTGGTGTGGCATTTCTGATAAACAGTGACTCCTTTGTTTGGCTCTCTCTATTAACATCCTACCACAGCCTCATTTGCGCGATTGTGCTTTTGCATTATCAAGTATATATAGATTATATATATATATATATATATATCAGCCGCGGCCCCTGCAGGTAAGAGCGATGGGGTGGTGGGGCCGAGTGAGGGGGGATTTTGATGGACGATGATGCGGGAAAATTAATTATTTAGTTAATTTTCCCGCGTCATCGTCCGTCGAAATCCCCCCTCACCCGGCCACTGCTTTGTACAGTAATAAAATTCATTTTTGCTTCCTCACGGTGCTGGAGGCACAGCTTAACAAGTAAAAACCTATATATATGACCCCCAGGTCCCTTATGTCCTCGTCCCATTCATAACAAAGTGGAGATAACCATCTCCCGACAGAAAAAAACAAGAGGAATGCTGGGACCCTAATACTGCCCCTCCCACCGGGAGTACATAAGCAGTACTTACCCAGCATCCCTCCTGTTCTTTTTTCTGTCTGTCGACAGAATGACGTGGTGTGCTGGCGCTGCTCCTGCTGGGCTGGAGTGGCGGTGCTTTTCTTCTCCCTCGCCCGGCTGCCTGGTTGTGCGGGCGTGGGGTTTTCCTGGGCTTTCTCCTGGCCTGCTGGGCTTGCTGGGAGTCTGTCCCTGTTGGTGCCGGTATCCTGCTTGTCCTCCCGGCCCTTTGCGGCTGGGGCTTGCTCTCCCGGGTTCTTCCGGGTCGCGTGCTCCTCTTTCCGAGCCTGGCCGGGTGAGAGGTGCTGCGCTTGCTGTGTTCCTGCCGGTCTCCTGTGGGTCCGCTGGTCGTTTGGGGTGGGGGCCTTGTTGCTGGGGCTGGCCCCCGCTCCTGGTGAGTCCCGAAAGGGTTTTCATTTCCTTTTTCATGGTTGGCTGGAAATTGATGTTCGACATTGCTTCTTTCTCCCACTGGATGGCAGGCTGTCTGTGCTGGTCGGAGGTTGGGTTTCATGTTTCCCTTCCTTCGGTGCACGCTTCCCTGCCCTGGTGGTGCTGGTGCCAGCTGGTGAGTGGTGTCTCTGCCATGGTGCTGGTGGTGGGTTCAGGTCCGGACTGTGTGTTGCACGGCGGGCTTTGCTTTCCTGCTGTTCCCGCCTGTTCCCAGTGCCGGTGGGGGCCTTGTTGTGCTGGTGGGCCCCGCTCTGGGTGTTTTCACTCCTTTCTTCCGGGAGCCTCCGTGGACACCGCTGGCTCTGGAGTCGGCCTTGGGTTCTCCCTCAGTTTGGGTACATGTCTGGGGAGTGGTTTTCTCACCTGGGTCGCTGTCTTCCTGGTGGGGGTTCCGTGTCCTGTGCTCATTCCTTCCTCCTTTTTTGCGGATGCTCCAGTTCTGGCTCCCGCCCGCGGAGCGCTGATACGGGGGTGGGGGGGTTGCGGCTTTTTCGCTGTTTCTGGCGGCCCTGTGGCGGGTGGAGTGCCCGGTACTTCTCCTGCCGCTGCCTCTTCCTCTTCTCCGGCTGGAGCTGGACGCTCGAGCACTGGGGTTCTGGGTTCGGAGCTCACCTTCGGCGCAGTGTCCTGTGCTTCCACTACCTTGGGCTGTGTGGTGGGAGTTCCTGTTGGTCTTGTGGGGCTTCTCTCTTTGGGTCGCTGCCTTCGGGTAGTGCCCCTGCTCCTGGCCTCGCGTGCCTCCTGCCACTTTCTTTTGGGGCGCTGTTCGGGGGGGGTTTCTCCTCTCCTTTGCGTTCGTTTGCTGGTTCTCTGTGCTTTTGGCATTCGCACTTTCTGTTTGGTTGCCTGCCCCGGATTGGCGTGGGTTCCTGTCGATGCTGTGGTGGCTGGTTCTTTTCGCTGGCTCTTTCTGTGCTTGCTCCTGGGATTCCCTGTGTTGGGTTCTCCCTGCCTGCTTGCTTGTGCCATTCCCTCTGCTGCTTGCTCTCTGGTCGGGGTCGCCTCTCGCTTCCTCGATGGCGGCCTGTTGGGGTGCGCTTCTGGTCCTCCCTGCTCCGGGCTCCTCCGCGGCTCCCTGCCCCCGGCTGGTGGTGGGACTGTGTTCCTGCTCCTTTGGCGGCTGCATGGGGGGTCCTGTTGACTCCCCTGGGTTCCTGTTGGCCTACCGGGGTCGTCCCCGCTTCTTTTTGCCCCTATGCGTCCCTGCTTCTCGGAGTGTCGCTGGTGTGGGTGTTGTGGCCTGGCCTTGGGGGTACTGGGTCCGTCTGTCTGCCCGCCCTTTCTCGGGGGGCCTTGCCTCCGCTGCGGGCTGCCTGTTATGTTTTGGCTTCTGCTCCGCTTGGGTGTGCTGTGAGTTCTCCTCCGCTTCCTGGCTTCTGCGTGGTTGGTCGGGGTTGGTGCACGGGGCCTTCTGGTTCCGGGCTTTGTTCCTCCCGTCCCTTGGGCTGCGCCTGGTTCCTCTTGGGGCTTCCTGGTGTCGTGCCTCCCCTCTGCCTGCGGGTCCGGTTTGCGTTTTTGTTTGCGGGCTTCCGTCCCGCTCTGTGGGCCTCTCTGTGTTCCAGGGTCACTCGTGCTGCCTCCTGTGCGGCTGTTATGTTCTCCTTTGCTCCGGCCTGGGGCTTCGGGTGTTTGTCCCGGGGCCTTCTGTGTGCTTGGGTTGCTTCAGGGGTCTGGCTGGTTGGTCCTGTCTCCTGCTGCTTGCCTTATTCTTGCTGGGTGCTTCTGTTTTTTGGTTGCTCCTGCCCTGGCACTCTCTGTGCTTGCCTTTGGCTTCCTTCGGTATTTCCTGGCCGCCCCTCCTGGTTCTGCCGACGTTCCTGCTCTCGTCTGGTCTCTGGGGTTCCGTCTGGTCGGGCCTGGTTTGTTCCTGGTTGGGGCCGCCTGGGGGTGCCTGGTGTGGGCTTCTCCGGCTGGTGTGGTTGGGCGCCTGCTCTTCCTTTCCTTGGCGTCTCCCCCGAGGTGTGTTTCCGGTGGCGGTTCGCCTTTTGGTCCCTGGGGTTCGTGCCGCGGCTGTTTGGGCCTGGCTGTCTTTCGCTGCTGCCGTGTCCTTGGCGTGGCTCCTGTTTCCCCTCTTCTGCGCTTGGGGGTCCATCTGCGCTCTGGGTGTGTTTGCTCCCTGGGGGATCCTGGTCTCGTCTGGTTCCCGTCCTGGGTGCCTGGCTGGGTGTCTGCTAGGGCTTTCCCGCTCCTGCGGGTTTTGTGCGACTGTTGGTCGCCTTTTTCGGCTCTGCCTCCTTGCCTGTCTCTTTGTGGGTCCTGGCGGGGCGCTGTGCGCCTTTGTCCCCCTGGGTTGCGGTTCCCCTGTTGGGACCTGTGTGGGGTCCTGGTGTTTGCTGCCTCTGGGTTGGCGTGTCCTGGTTGGCCTCCTGTTGATCGGGGTGTGGCGGCTTCATGCTGGTTCGGGTGGCCTCGGATTTTCCTCCTTAGCTTGCTGGCTGTGCTGTCGCTTTTTGGTCGGCTCTGGGGTGTGTTTTGCTGGGCGTTCCTGGTTCTGGTGTCCTGGCTCGCTCCTGTCTTCCCTTGCTTCCCCGGGCTTTGTTCCCGGTGTGCCTGTTTGGGTGCCCCCCCCTTCTCTGGTTGGGGTGCGTTTCTGTGGTGTTCCTCTTGCCTCTGTGGGGTCCGCCCTTCTGGCTGTGGGTTGTCTGGGGGTTTGCTGCTGCTTGGCCCTCTGCCTTCTCTGCTCTTCCTCTGGTTTCCGCTTTGACGGTTTCCTCTGTTTCTTTTTCCGACCTTCTGTATGTTCTGGCAGTGGTGTGCTGGGGGTTCCTGGTCCTCCCTGCCTTTTGCTTTGGCCTGGGCGCTGCGTGGGCTCCTTCCAGGGGTTGGTTGGGCCTGCGGGTCCTCCTGCTTCGGCGGGTTGCTTGGCTGTGGTCCTGGCTTCCTGCTTCCTTTTGTGTTGCCCTGGTTTGTGCTGTTTTCTTGCCTCTTCTCCGGCGTTGCTGGGGTCGGGCGTTGTGGGCTTTTGGTCTGGGTGCTGTGCATCCTGGGGCCGTTTTTCCGCTGTTCCTGCCCTTGCTGCGTGCTTGGCCTGGGTATGGGGTGCCTGTGCGGTCCTCCGCCTTGTTGGCTCCTGTTTTTCTGCCCTCTGTGGTTCGGTGTGTTCCTGCCTGGTTGTTTTCTGGTTTGGGGGCTGCTGGGTGTTCCCGGTTGCCCTGGTCTCCGGTCCTGCCCTGTCCCCGCCCTTGTTGGGCTTGTTCGTTATTGGTTTCCGGTCTTTGTTGGCCTCTCTTTTGTTGGTCGGCTGTCAGCTGGTTCTTTCTGGGGGCGTCTCTGGCTTGTGGTCTTTGGGTTGGCCTCCTCTGCCCCTGCTGTTCTGGGTTTGGTGGCCTTCCTGGTTTGGTTTGCGGCCTCCTTCCCTGTGGGGTTTTTGGCCTCCTGGGTTTTCGAGTCTCTGTCTCCTTCCCTGTCCTTTTGGGTTTGGTTGGGGTCTCGCTCCTGTTCGGCCCCTGGGTTCTTGCTGCGGCTCCTCCCTCTGGGCTAGGTGCTTGTCGTTTGGTGGCCCTGGGGATGCTGGTTTCCTGGTTCCTGGGCCTCCTCGGCGGGGGTTGCTTTGCTTTCTCCTCTGGGCTCTCTGGGGCCGGGTCGTTCGGTTTGGTGGGGTGGGCCGGTTTCTGGCCTGTGCTTTCCTCCTTCCTTGTTGGTCTGGGTGCTTGTGCCTGCGCTCTGTTGGCCGGTCTTGGCTTCTTTCTTTGGCCTTCTTCGGGGCTGTCACGGTTTGCTGTGTCTGTGTGGCTGCCGGGTCCTGTGTGCCTTCCTGGTGGGTCTGGCCTGGGCGGCCTTGTCCGGTGGGTCTTCTTGGCCTTTGGGTCTTGGGTTGCCCTGTCTCCGGTTTCTCTGGTTGGTGGCCTTCTTTTGGGGCCCTGCCCTTCTGTTTTCTGGGTTGTCTCAGGTCCTTGTTTGGTCCCTGCTGCCCTTTTCTGGGCGACGGGCCGGTTGCTTCCTGCGGTCTTTTCCTCCTTCTCGGTGCTCCCTTCGGTTGCTGCTTTTGTGGTGGTTTCCTGGGTGTGCATGTGGGTTCGGAAGGCCGGTTTTCTGCTTTGGTATTCTCCACTTTGTTATGAATGGGACGAGGACATAAGGGACCTGGGGGTAATGCTCTATTACTTACCGGTAATCTTCATTACTCCGGGTCCCGTTGTCCTCGTCCCATTCATACGCCCCTCCCTCCCTCCCGGACGGCCGGCCTTCCTGTGTGGGCTTGGTTGTGCAGGAGGGATGCTGGGTAAGTACTGCTTATGTACTCCCGGTGGGAGGGGCAGTATTAGGGTCCCAGCATTCCTCTTGTTTTTTTCTGTCGGGAGATGGTTATCTCCACTTTGTTATGAATGGGACGAGGACAACGGGACCCGGAGTAATGAAGATTACCGGTAAGTAATAGAGCATTCCCATCAAACCTTCCACACCCAGCATACTGTCTTAACACGCATCTGTGAAACCTATATAATCGTAACTAAATGATCAAAAAGACCAAAAGCCTGCAGTGTCCTTTGGGTCACTAACAATTTCGCTCAAGGTATCACAATTACCTCTGAATGACACACTGACACAAACGGCTGTTGTTTATCTCCCGCAGTTAATGTTTGCTCATTCAGAAAAACAGGTAAGCTTCAGACATGAAGGTTCAGGTGGCACATTCCCAACAACGGCTTTCAGTTTTGTATTCAAAACACCCTGTCTATGTTGTTTATTCAAAAAACCTATCCGCATGACTTATTAAAATTCATATGCATTTGGAGAGAGGCAGGCTGTCTCCAGATATCTGAGTCACCACAGAGCTGATGGAAAAATATACTCTTTCTGAATGTTAATAGCCTGTGAATTTACAACCTTGTTTAAATTTACTGTGACTACAATGTGATCAAAACAAAACATTTATCTATGCAGACTTCATTTTACCCTCTGAATCCAAGAAATTTACAGCTATGCTTTGCATATCTTTTGACGCTCAGTATTGTGGGAAGTTCAGCAAATCTTTCACTCGGAATTGTCTTTTTTTTCCAGATGCCACTTGAACATGCTGTAGTCAAGAGGACCTTTTTAAAAAACGCATTCCTCTAACTTTATATATTCAGGCCCAGATTTATTAAGGTTTTGCGTCACTCTTGCGCCACGCAAGATGCTGAAGAGCGCCGCAAAACCTAGAACGGGATTTGCCAAGCTATGCTGTGTGTCTTGGTAAATCGTGTGTAACGCAAGGCAGTGCAAGTTGCTACCTTGTGTTACACTGCACCGGGAAGGCATTACATCTGTGGAGTGTGGGCGTTCCCATGTATCCACCCATGTACTCTGACACATTCCCAGATTTACCAACACTGGTAGACCTGGGAATGCATCAGAATTGTACGTCTTTCCGATAGAGGTGCAACGAGGGCCAATATCTTTAAAAGGAAAGAGGAAAATTTCTCTATGTCTTGTTTTTGTGAAGAAAGGTGACCCTTCCTGTACAAAAAACAATCCTGCCTGTAACACAGGCACCCTGGCACCACGGCGCAAGAATGCATGCATTGGCGCTAGGCTGCACTGAGGGCTCCAGTGCAAGGTGAAGACAGAAATGCGCTATATTTTGATAGAAATGGCATATCCCTCCCCCTGCCTGTCTTGCAACACAGCACAGCAAGGTGTGTTGTGTGACATAATGATAAATCTGGGCTTTAGAGTATTTGTTCGTTTCACGCAGAAAAACCGACTGGGACGACGAAGCCAAAAGCCACAGGCACTAGCGTAAAAGTACGTTTTCTGCTAGGGTGGGTACATTTTCACAATGCTTTGTCAATTTGTAATCTAAATTGAGGGAGAGGACGCTCACAGTTTTTCACTAATGTTAATTTGCTGAGTTGTGGCTCTCTGATTTTAAGCAATACAGATATTTAGCAGCTAAACATTACTTCTTTGGGTCCTCAGGCAGTCAGTTGTTATAACACATTATCCATTGTAGATATTGTTAATTATCACTAATATCTAAGGCCTTGTGTACAATTATCCTCCAATTGGATAAAATTATTACTCATTTTGTATACTGAACGTTGAAGGGTACCAGATGGATGAGTTGTATTCCACATTGTGAGAGGGCTGTGCAGCTCAAATATTGTAAGACACACACACAGTTCCAGTATATAAATGTAAATGGGCATTCTGGGTTACAGCTTAGAGAGGAAAAGCTATTTTGTTTAAACTTAATACAGAGATGAAAATGATCTGCATAGGAAATCCACATTTTCTGTGTGGTCCCCCAGGATTTTTCGTCATTTGCTAGACCCTAATTTTGCTGGCTTTAAAACTGTGAACTTTACCTCTCTTAATCATAGGTTCTGTGCCTCTGCTCCCCCTTTAAACATGGTTGGAATGGCTTACTCTAAATTGGCACATTTAATTTGCCCATAAGTTCCTAGTATGCAGTGTAGAAAGTGCACCCAGGGCCTGGATGTTAAATGTACTTGTGGAATGCATTACCTATTGTGCCATCGACTACAGTGACAGGGCAAACACTTCGGGTCTACCCTGTGTATCCTGGCTACTGCAATATAAAATCTGCAATGCGAGCTGTCAAAAATAACCCTTTTTGACAGGAGAAAACATCCCTTTCAAATATTAGTAAGTCACGCCTATGTAAGCCTTGAATCCCACAAGGCAGGGAGCATGGTATTTAAAAGTGGGAAATATAGAACATTAAAATTACCATGTCCTTAAAGTAATAAGGCCCAAAAATCTATTTACACTGTGGCAGGCCTAGCTGTCCTATTTAAAATACCAGAGTGCAGATTAAAATGCTAATACTGCTAACTCGGGAAAGGAGCCAGCTAGAAAAATAATTATTAAATTAAAATTTAATAGTGAATTCAGGTTTTTAATTAATATTAAGAAAAAGTAACTTTTAGAAAATTATCCTTTCCCTTCCTGATGTTCCTGGAATCTAATTTGCATTAGGTTTCTAACTTTTCCCAGCAGACGCTAAGACCCGAATAGATGTGAGCAAGGTGTGAGATGCCTCCCAGGATCAAACAATTGGCTGACCCGAACCAGCAGAGATGACTCCTCTGAACACCATAGAATAGTCAGAGTGGGGGCTGTGGACGGTGAGCAGTCAAAATATCGAAAATAAAATATCGAAATACAATAATATCGAAGTTAAAATATCGAAGGGACAGAATATAGATGTGAAGAATATCGATGGACAGAATATCGACCCTAAGGTAAGTAATATCGAATTTTTAATATCGATGTAAATAATATCGAAGTCAGTAATATCGAAATCAAATATATCGATGTTACTAATATCGATGTTACTAATATCGATATTTGTATTATTGTTATGTATTTTGTTATGTTTTTAGTATGTATGTGTTACATGTGTTTTTGTTAAGTGTTCTACTTGTTTAAAAATATATGTATACAATTTTTATATTTGAATACATTTTTTTTTCAGTTATTTTTTTTTTTTCTACTGTAGCGGGTTGTGGGTTTATAGGGGAATAGGGTGGGAAGTAATTTAATTATACTAAATTAATTATTAATTTTTAGGAATTATAAATAAATGTTAATTATATTTTTGCGTTTAAGTTCTGTAGCGGGTTGTGGGTTTATAGGGGAATAGGGTGGGAAGTAATTTAATTGTAATTAAGTTATAATTTATTTTAATTAATTGGTATTGATAATTATATTATTGTTAATTAATTAATAATTGGTAATTAATTTGTATTAATTGGTTATTAATTTTTATTAATTGATTAATTGATTATTATTTAATTTAAATGTAATCAAGTTGAAATGTATTTTAATTAATTGTTATTGATAATTATATAATTGTTAATTAATTAATAATTGGTAATTAATTTTTATTAATTGGTGATAAATTTTTATTAATTGATTAATTGATCATTATGTTAAGTGTATTATTTTATCATTGGAGTGTGTTGTGCGTTTATAGGGGAATACTTTTGGAGGTAATTGAAATCTAATTAAGTAATTATTAAATTTATATTTGGGTATTGATAATTAATTTATTGGATATTAATTATTAATAGGTAATTTTTTTAAATTACAATTTTTTGCTTCTAAAAATTAATTTATTGTTGTTTTATCATTAATTGGTAATTAAATATTATTAAATATTATTTATTGATACATTTAATTAATATATTAAGAATTATTTATTAATTGATAATTAATGTTTAATTATTATTATTATTGGTATAAAAAAGCATTTAATTGTTCAATATTAGTTAATTGGTAATTAAGATTTAATAATTTATACGTTTTTTGTTACTAAAAATATTTTATTATTCAATATTTATTATTTAGTAATGAATATGTATTAATTATTATTTATTGGTATTTATTATTGATTTATTGTTAATAAATTTTCTTTTGGTAATTATGTTTTTAATAATTATTTATTGGTATTGGTAAATAGTTTAGAGTTATTTAATAATTCATTAATTATTTAAAAAAAAAAATTATTTATAAGTATGTTATTTGTAACTTCTACGCTATCCAACACTTTCCCTACTGTTGCACTCTCTGGAGTTGGAATAGTAATTTTTACCCCTACGCTATCCAACACTTTCCCTACTGTTGCACTCTCTGGAGTGGGAATAGTAATTTTTACCCCTACGCTATCCAACACTTTCCCTACTGTTGCACTCACTGGAGTGGGAATAGTAATTTTTACCCTCACGCTATCCAACGCTTTCCCTACTGTTGCACTCCCTGGAGTGGGAATAGTAATTTCTACCCCTACGCTATCCAACACTTTCCCTACTGTTGCACTCTCTGGAGTTGGAATAGTAATTTTTACCCCTACGCTATCCAACACTTTCCCTACTGTTGCACTCTCTGGAGTGGGAATAGTAATTTTACCCCTACGCTATCCAACACTTTCCTTACTGTTGCAGTCTCTGGAGTGGGAATAGTAATTTTTACCCCTACGCTATCCAGCACTTTCCCTACTGTTGCACTCACTGGAGTGGGAATAGTAATTTTTACCCTCACGCTATCCAACGCTTTCTTTACTGTTGCACTCCCTGGAGTGGGAATAGTAATTTCTACCCCTACGCTATCCAACACTTTCCCTACTGTTGCACTCACTGGAGTGGGAATAGTAATTTTTACCCCTACGCTATCCAACACTTTCCCTACTGTTGCACTCTCTGGAGTGGGAATAGTAATTTTTACCCCTACGCTATCCAACATTTTTCTTACTGTTGTTTTTTTGGGGGTTGTAATAGTAGTTTTATTTCCTACGCTATTTAATATTTTTTGTATTATTTTAGTTAATATAGTATATAATTAATTTTAAAAATATTAAAAGTAAATTACATTTTTTTAATTTGTTATACATAATTATTTAGGGGCACATTACGATACCCGGCGTAAATAATTCCGCCAGGCATGGAAGCGGCAAAAATCCGCCTGCACACACCGCCTGAACACCGACCACGCCATTACGATTACACAAACCGAATACCGCCATCGGCGGAAAAGCACACAAAATACCGCCCGTCCAACGTCCGAGTCGGAGACAAACCGCCCGCCACGGACGGAAACACGCACGACAACACAAAACCGCCCGCCCTCACGGCCGACACACCGCACGTGAAATTACGATCGCACCGACATGAGCGCGGAAAAACCACAAATATACCGCCCGCCAGCGCAAACAACGCCGATGAGAATCGACACGGCAGAAGCCATGGCGCCCACGTACCTGCACAGAAACCATCCGCACACAAAACCAATAGCACACAACATGGCCAACAAGTCCACACAGCAAGGCACGCACAAATACACAAGCACAGTACACATCCCGAAAACACCCCCCGGACAAACAAAAAATACAAAGGCCAGAACCCCAGACACAACACACCTGAAAACAACAGACCATG
The DNA here is from genome assembly GCA_963921515.1 of Calotriton arnoldi. Classification (NCBI taxonomy): domain Eukaryota; kingdom Metazoa; phylum Chordata; class Amphibia; order Caudata; family Salamandridae; genus Calotriton; species Calotriton arnoldi. Next base: position 157,183 of record CAWUFW010017019.1, read on the forward strand.
AGGACACACCCACATAGGTGAGTACAAAAGCAGCACTCCCACAGACCACAACCCCTTGCTACATTGCAAACCAGAGAGGAGAGGAGAGGACACAGTGACACAGCAAGGACAGCAGCACACCACAGAAACGCACACATCACAACCACCACCACCACCACCACCAAACACCGGCACCACAAACCCCCTGCACATTACACAACACACACCGCACCAGCACCACAAACACCATGGCACCACAAAGGATGCCCAAGTTCACGCCCATGGAGCTGACGGTCATGGTCGACGAGATCATCAAGGTGTACCCACAAATCTATGGGAACATGGTCCAGCACACACCACTAGCCACCAGAAACAGAATGTGGAACCGGATCGTAGACCAGGTCAATGCAGTCGGGACCCTGCCCAGGAACAGAGTCGAGATTAACAAACGTTGGAATGACGTCAAGAGCCTGGTCAAGAAGAAGGAGGGCAAAAACAGAGAGCTGGCTGCCGTCACTGGCAGAGGGAATCCCGCGCTCTTTAAGACCTTCAAAGCGTGGGAGGAGAAGGTGCGAGTCGTAATCCATCCGGAGATCCTCGCCGGATTAGCAGGGGAGTGGAGGCTGGTAAGTACAAACTAATGTATACCAGCACACCGCTATGTACTCACATGCACTACCACCATGCCACAGCTCCCAGGGACAAACACCCCCATGTCCAGCACATAATACACAACACATCACACACACATGCAACAGACACCACCACACACAGCCCAAACCGAACAACTGCAAGATGCGTGGGGACATGTGTACACTAAGCCAGCCACGTAACCACCAACAGGTCCCCAAATATGCCAGAAGCGCCACAACGAGCACCCACCACACCCATGTGTCCGCCACAGCTGCACCAACCGACAAGTAACAGGTAAGTGGCAGGAACACAAAGTGCAGTGGGTCGGAGGGGGACAGCTGAAGTACAACACCCACCAGGCCCCCACTCCCACAGACCAGCAAGGTGGAGCACTCCCCACACCCATGTGTCAGGCACAGCTGCACCAACCGACAAGTAACAGGTAAGTGGCAGGAACACAAAGTGCAGTGGGTGGGACGGTGGACAGCCCAAGTACAACACACACCAGGCCCCAGTCCCACAGCACAGCAAGGAGGAGCATCCCCCACACCCCACACCCACGTGTCAGCCACCGCAGTGCACAACGACAGCCGAAAGGCAGACATCACGGTCCACAGCAATCGGTGTCAGTGGGTATCCAGCCACCCCCACGACCCCCAACACCCACCCACCCCCACAGACCTGCAACATGGAGCACCCCCCGCTCAGAGCCATGTGGCATCCAGTACAGTGCACGCACGAACAACTTGCAGGTGGGAAACTGGACAGGGCCAGATTACTGGAGGCATGAGGACCGTAACACGACCAACACATGGGACATGTCACGTAGCAGATGAACACGCAGCACCGCCCACCGTCACGAACAAGTGAACAATGTGCACACGGACATGAACAACAGACTCACACCCCACATGACCCATCACAGACATAGCAACACCCAAGGAGCCACGTCTGCATGCAGAAGCCACACTGAATATAGTACCACACGGCAGCCACTGTGCAACTCATCACACACAACTGAAACACCATTGAAGTCCTGTCCATGTAGCCCCAACTGCCTGTCAACCACACACCCCACAACTACGCCTATGTAAGACAAACAACACTAGACGCAACAGAGCGGAACAACATAAATGCACACGAACACCACTGAACCCATCAAACACACAGACACACCATGCACAAACAACATACCATCCATCCCATCCGTCAGCCCCAGTCTCATGAAAGGCATGTCATCCGCACAGCTGCCACACATACAGCAGTCACGCTAAGATACATGCCCATTACCAACCATGTGCCAGAAGTCAATGAAGTGCACGACACACTGTGAGCAACAACACACAACATGGGCCACACCCCCCGAGCACTGCAGTGATGCACATGGCACAGGGCAGCACGCACACCAAGGAGATGGGACAACTGCAATACGTTGGCTGGCACACAACCATCACTCACTCATAACGATGCGTCCAATGCCATGTCCAGTAATCACAACAGACAGCAAATATGCAGGCCATGTCAAGCATGCACACACCTCAAACCATGCACTGTCATGCTGCCACAACACATGTCACGTTCGGCACCCATGGCTCACAGCATGTACCCCAAAAGCATATTCCCTCCCAAATGCGAATCTGGGGCATGGCCCCCATGTTGCCATATGCGTTCCTAAGCGTTCCATTTGAACCCCAAAAGCAAAGTACAAACCAGACCCAGGATGGGCCAGGAGCCCGCATACACCAGAGTCACAATAAGTAGGGGCACAGCAACACACCCATCGGCATGGCCAATCCGTCCCATGCCACATGTGCACAGCACACAGTCCCATTGCCAAGCACACACAACTACAGATGCTACAGCCACACACACGCCTCCGGGGAAACCCATGTACGAGATTGCACGAACTGTCAATGTCAGACGACAAATACATACTTCGCCAGGTGCAACACAATAACTAATCTCATTCTCTCCACAGGTGACGAACTGCTGGATGCTGGGGATGGAGCCAGCAGCCAGCACAGCCAGCCTACAAGCCCCCAACGAGGACACACGGATCTGGAGGATCTGTCCTCCTCTTCGGACACGGACAACCAAGCAGGCCCATCTGGTGTGGCAGGGCCCAGCCGCTCCCCAGGACCCCTCCTACCCACCAACCCATCATCCAGGGCTGCTGAACATTCCCAGCCCCCTGCTGCCACTGTCGTTGCGGCCACACCCACGGTCATTGTGGCCACTACCACTGCCGCAACCGCCACCATCGCCGCACCGACCACCACCGCCGCCACCACCGCCACGTCTCCGCTGGCACCAGCCCCAGCGCAGGTGGTGGCCCGGACGACTGGATCCACCCTGGGAGCCACAGCGAGGACCGTGGTGAGCAATGTGGCTAGTGGGCAGGCCGGTGGCAGCAGGACTGGTAGGAGGAGCAGGGTCAGGGAAACGCCAGCCTCCCCTGGGAGCCATGCCCTGCCTCACATGGCCAGAGTCCTTGGGGCCTATGAAGAGGCCCAAGGACAATGGGTCCGGTCTGCCTCAGACACGCGTGAGGTGCTGGGGGTGTTGAGGTCCATGGACGCCCGTATGGGCCAAATCGTGGACCTCATGGGACAGCTGGTGGTGGCGGTGAGGTCACAGCCAGGGACAGCAGCTCCCCCTCCGCCACCACCTGCCGGGGCGCAGGGTGGAGCAGCAGTGTCCAGTTCCCCTGCGTCCACAGCCAGTGATCACACCTCAACCACCAGCATGTCGCAAGCAGGCACCCCCTCGCAAACGTGGAAGGGGCCGTCCGAAGAGGAAACAGATCTCCCGGGAGGACTTCGCACGCTCCAGTCGCAAGTGAGGCAGCCAGCCAGCCTTCCGCCAGCCTTCCTTGACCAGCCACTGCATTGACTTGGACTACGATCCCACTCCACACAGCCATCTGGATGGCATGTGTGTGTTGGACTATGGACATAGAACCAGTGGGTACACCCTGATCATCACGCAGCCATGACCGACAGCTCATTGTCACTGCACGCACCACTTTTGTCATCATCTTACACACAATCACATGTCACAGTTTGTAATAAATGCACCTTTTTCACTAACTGCTGTTTGTGCCCTGTGTTTTATTTGTACGGAATACAACGGCCACCGTGGGCGGAAAGGCACCTGATGCGTGGCATGGCAATTGAATCCGGAGGGCCTGTAGGGACCTAGGGGTGGGAGACAGAACAGGAGCACATTCACTGAGTGTGTCACACACCCATCACACAGTACATGTCAACAACTACAAGCAATGTACACACATCGCACAGAGCAATAGGGCACAATGCCACAGCCACCAACAGTGGCATACTACCCTGGCCATGGAGCGTTGACACACAGCACGCAGTGAACAAACGGCCACCCTGACACAGCACACACACACCTGCACAGATACAGCCACATCAGCGGTCGTACATGGACACTCACCGTCAAGTGAAGTAGCGGGCGATGAGCTGCTGCCGCACATTACCAGCTTCCTCCTCTCCGCTGTCCTCCTCACTCGAGCTGTCCTGGTCTGCGGGCTGGGGCCCTGGTTGATCTCCGTCATCCACGATGAGGGGGATCTGCTTCCGAATGGCCAGATTGTGCAGCATGCAGCACGCCACCACTATCTGGCACACCTTCTGTGGGGAGTACGCCAGCGCACCCCGGTGCGGTCCAGGCACCTGAACCTGGACTTGAGGAGGCCAAAGGTACGCTCGACCACACGTCTGGTCCTCCCATGTGCCTCATTGTAGCGATCGTCTGCTGGGGTGCGAGGATTCCTCAATGGACTGAGCAGCCATGCCCCATTCGGGTACGCAGAGTCACCTGGGTGTGAGGGACACAGAGAACCGTTGCTAATCCAACTGGACAGGCGACAGCATCGCACAGCCAGCACGCTACACCACTCCACATACTCACCGACAATACAGGCACGATCCTGTTGCATATTGGACATCAGTCGTGGCAAGATGCTGTTGCGCATTATGTGTGCGTCATGGGCCGAGCCTGGGAACTTTGCACACACGTGGGTGATCACCATGTCCGCAAGGCACACCACTTGCACATTCAGGGAGTGCGTGTGCTTCCTGTTGCGGTACAGGTGCTCAGTGGCCTGTGGTGGAACAAGGCCGACATGTGTGCAGTCAATGGCTCCAACGACGTGTGGGATTCTGCCAAGGGCATAGAATGCACCCTTCACTGCCGCCAATTCACGAGCCCTGGGGAAGCGGATGTACCTGTTCCGGTACAGCATCATGGCTGCCAGTACATCCCTCAGCACCTTGCTGAACATGGGCTGGGACATCCCTCCTCCAATGCCCACTGTGTGCTGGAATGACCCAGTGGCGAAGAAATGCATGGCGGCCATCACCTTAGCCGTGGGGGTGACAGCAGTCGGATACACCCTGCGGGGACGGAGATGGGGTTCTAACATGGCACACAGTCGATGCAGGGTTGGCCTGTCCAGCCGAAACTTCCTAATAACCTCTGTATCGTCCATGTCCACCAGCAATTGGTATGGGCGGTCAATGTTCGGTCTCCGCCTAGGGACAATGGCAGAGGACACATGTCAATGCAACACGACACATAGCAATTTCGCATACACATCACTGACATGACTGAGCAAGCACATGAGCCACAGCCCAGCTGTCAAGCTGGGACGGCACGGCCACAATACACTTACACAGGTCTCCCAACAATGGCAATGGCTAGTGTTACAAACCACTGCCATGTGCATGCACATGGGGATCTAGGCCCCAATGACTTGTGGGGCGTGCTGATGGGGACTGACTGCATATCCGTCAAGCGGCAACGCCACGGCAACATGAATGTCTGCTGAGCATGGAACTGCTTCCGCGGCTGGATGAGTATGGCACACGACGACGACGATGTGGGCACAGGCTGAGCGGCCAAAACAAGTGGGACCTGTGGCACGAGGGGATATGAGACAGTAGTAGGTGTCAGCACTGCACCCTATGTACAGCACTGTACGGATCACACCTCCCGAAACATTGACAGGTGTCCACATTGACAGCCCCATGCCAAGACGGCTGTGTGCTTGCAGTCACACGTCACAGGTGAGAGGTTACATTGCACGTGCCAGGTGGCAGACGTACACAGTGGGAGCTGGCATGTGTGTGCATGTGTCTCCTGTTCAGGATCCACCAGATGGGCGCTGACTCTGTACTGACCATTGGACACAGCATGTTCCGTGGAAGGCTTGTGTGTGTGGGATGGTGGCACTGGATGTGCCTCCGTTGGGTGGGGGGCCATGCACAGGGCGGGTACGTCGATGATTGCGCATTGTTGGTCACGGTGGGTGCACCAACTAAGATGTGTTGCCCTGTGTTCAATTCCTATGTCCGCATGATGATGGACTGTAGATGTGGGCAGACTACACATTGGTCGATGTGCTGTCTATATGCATGTGCCTTCACACCAGGCACAGCTGCCCCTGCACATGTGACCCCTGCTGGACTCGCTGCTGGGTCTGTGGAGCTGATGCACCTTCTGCGCGTGGGGCGGACAGCTCTCCTCACTTCCCTCATTGCGCATGTCATGACTTTGCCGCAGGTGACATGGATCATGGAGGGCCCACATGTACGCGTGGGTAGGCTACACATGATTGTACACTGGTCGCCACCCCCAGTCAGTGTTTCGAATGGGAAGGTTGTCGTGCTGGTGGTATGTTCGATGTGGCGGATGGGCGGGCCTAGGTGCGGGCTTACATTCCGGACATGGGGGGTAGTTGGATTGGCGACTAGTTGCAGTACACACGGGACACGTCTCTTCCTTTCCACATCTGGGTCATCCCTTGTACTAACTGACAGTGATACAGTCATCTTCGCCCCAGCACTCATGTCCTCCCCTCGCTCCCCCAATATGCATGCTCACCTGCGAGGCTAGCGCTTGCACAGGCAGCCCCAAGCTCGCACCAAAGAGGGCAAGGAGTGTATGTGTGGGTCCAGTTGCACGAGTGGGCTGTCTCAGGGTATGATGTGTGGCGGGACGCCGTCCACCTGCGTGGTGCCCCAAATGGAGACCCGGCCTGCATGGACTATGCATCACAGTCTTCGCCTTCCGGATCCGCCACCTGCGACACCCAGTGGCTGTGGCTGCCCTTGCGGCCAGGCCGCGTCCGTCTGTGGCTGATGGCCCACACATTCACTCTTTGGCCTCTCTGGGGAGGGCTCGGGGGTGGTGGCGCACGCGCTTGCACTTAGTCGCAATGGCATGTGGCGTGGTTGGTATGATGGGCAATGGATGGGATGGTGCGAGCCACCTCCCGTGACGTCAGTGCTGCTCGTGCTGTGGTGCGTCCCCCTACACTTCCATGTGACTTGTGCCATGCTAGACGTTGAGGTTCTATTGCCTGCGTGATATGACCAGGAGGAGCGCGAGGAGACCTCTCACACACCATGCTCCACTGCCATCCCGTGCCCTGTATCGCCTGTGCGGATTGACTATGTTGGGGTTACACCTGGTCGACTGGGGCTGTGTGTGCCTTGTCAGGGGCATGGCGGGCGCACAACAGGATCCAGCTTGTCCACAGAGGGTGGGCTGAGGTGCGCCTGGTACCGCTTTGTACGTGTGCCCGGCTGCTATGCACACACGTGTTCACTCCCCCCGACAGGTGTCCTCTCACAATGCCCAGGGAAGCGGTGGTGTACTGTTCATGACCCCTCCCGACACGGCGTGCTCCAACTTGGCATGTGCGCATCTACCCGTCGCACCCACCCACCTGAGCACTGCGTCCATACGACTTCACACGACACATGTGTGTCTTCCACAGTAGTGCTACTCATTTGCGTTGACATCCAATACCAGTGGACTACATGGTCATGTCACGACTGCCGTGTACTTCACATACTCTCATCCTCTCTCATTCGTACTTGTGAAATGAGTCAGCGGAGACAGTTTTGGTTTCAAACATTATATTGAGTCTCCTGTCCTCTGTGATGCAGTATAGTGGACACTACTGGCAGCGGAATACATGTTGAGGATATACTGAGCATGATTGCAAATGGGATTGGGAGTGGGGTTACATGTGATTGGCTGTTGCATGTGGGATGTGGGCTTCAGAGTGACATCTGCTTGGCCAAGGCTGTGCTAATGTACATTTACGTATAGCTGCGGAGCTGCGGACTTTGACACAGACGGTATACATGTAGCCTACCAGACCGCTTGGCATCATGGGCACAGTCCATCTCAGTTCCATGTGACAGGTTTGCTGCGGTTGTTCCTCATGCACGCGTGCATGTGAGATGACATCAGGGCATGTGCTTGCGTGCATGCAGCGGCGTGCCACTTGTTGTTGCACTGTGGTGGTTACTGGACATGTCACAGTCACTGGGGTCGTGTTGTTGTTGTATGCACTTGTCGTCCATGCAAAGGTCCTGGTATGGGATTCCCGGGGCGGGGGTGGGAGGGGTGCAGCACCCACAGACTCCAGGCGACCTATTCATGTCCACTGAGCGGTGTGTGTGTCCATGGGCGCTGGATCCATGTCGTGTCCTGGTTGTTCGTGCAGTTCCGTCCATGTGGGTGCGATACACAGAGCCCATGCCACTGCCTCCCACGATGCATGCGGTGTTCCTGGATGTGATGGGGAACAGTGTGCATGTCCCGGTCATATCCGATGTCATGGCGATGTCGTTGATGGTGTGGTTACAGTTGCCGGTCGTTTGGTATGGCTGTTGTGGTGGTGACTGGCCAGTCCGTGCGGAAGCTAAGCATGGGTGTGGGGTTGGACATCATAGGTCACTCGGGGAACCTGCGTTGTGGTCCGACGTATTTACAGGTTGTCAGGTATGCGATGCCGTCCAGCAGGGCTTCCATGTCATTGGTGGTGTACATGTTTGCCAGCCAATGAAGCGGATGGTGGCTGTCAAGGTGTTGTTCGTAGGTTGTCCCTTGGAGGACCATGATGGGGCATGCTGGGTGACATTCGATGTAGCTGTTATCGATGATCCGTCGTGTGGAGGCACAGTGGTCCCATTTCAGTGCGGGTGCGATGTTGGCCACATACGCCATGCCCCCATAGGCAGAGCAGGCCCTGTCGTGTGCGTCCAGAGGGAGGAGTAGTGGTAGCAGGTCCGCCTTCAGACATGCCGGGTTGGAGAGGCATATCTCGACGGGATGCTGGTAGGGACACCTCCGACAGTAGAAGACGGGCATGACGCAGCTGAACAATGTGATGCGGTAAGTCAGTCGGTAACTTACGTTCAGCAGGGACAGGAGATCGCATCCCAATGTATGGCACAGGTTGGTTTTGTACAGCTTGAGCTGTTCGGCGTAGTTGGGTAGGTGTGTTGCGGTTGCCATTTCGCAGCGGTTCGTAGAGGTGGCGTGCTCCGGCTGTGTGTGCAGTCTGCAATGTGCACGCTCCGGGGTTGCTGTGAGCTCTGTGTAGTCGTAGGGAGACAGGACTTGTGTTCTGTTGGCTTGTTTGGAGGACACGGGCCCTCTTCCCACATGCTTCTCAGACAGTTCAAGGTCAGTGCTGTGTGACTCCTTCCAATTAACTTGCATGTGGCCGACATGGGGGAGTGTTTTCTTCTTTCTTCCCCGTCCGTTGTGTGCTTCTGTGATATGCGCTATCTGCCCTGTGGTCGGTCTCCTCGGCATGCCTGTGTTGGTCTATTCTTGGACAATGGCTGTATTCACCGGCTTCTGTCGTAGGGCTGTGGTTTCGGAGTTGGAATGGAAGGTCATTCAGTGCTGTCTGCTCACCCTTGTGTGGGCGGCAGGCTGCCTTTCCGCTCTGCGTTGGTCCTTGTGTGTGGATGTTATTCTTGGGCCACCTGTTGTCGGTCCCCGGGCTCTTTGGTGTTCCGTTTTATATGTCTTGTTCATATGTGCAGGGTGGTATGGGTGTTTCTGTGTGGTACTGGCGTTCCTCTTCCCGAAGGGGCCCTGATTCTCCTAGTTGGTGTTGCCGCCGCTGTGTGCTACGCCATGTTTGTTACACTGGGGTGTGTCCTGCTGTTGCGTGTCTTCACTGACATGTGTGCGTCGGTTGTGTGGCGTTGGGTGTTGTCCGTGAATTGGGCGTTGGGGACATGTCTGTGGCAGGCCTGTCACGTGTCATGTGCGTTCGGGGTGGGGCTGATGTGTGTGCTGCTTGGTTGTGTCCCTGTGTCTGTGTGCGACGCATGCATGGCGCTGCGGTTGGCCTCTGCGTTGTGCGCATGTGTGGCGGCGTCATCGGCGCTTTGGGGCCGTGACGGGGTGGTTGGTTCCTAGTCCCAGGTGGTGTGTACACATGTGTTCTGCGATGTTACGATTTGGCCTGTGTGTCATATGTGGATGCGATGGTGGATGTGTTGTGTACACGCGCTGGTGGGGGGTTGTCCGCTTTTTCCGCCCTTGCACTGTGTGCGCTGTTTGCGTGCACTTGTTGTGTGTGTGCCTACCTGCGTCTCCGCGGTACGTTGCGTCCTTGGTGGTGCATCAGCAGGAGCATGGGGAGGGCCTGCAGTGCTGGATTCATGCTCGGGGAGCCGCTTTTCGTTGTCCGTGCTCGGCGTCCGTGTTACCGCTATGGTTTGTCGTACGGTATCTCTTGGCCGTGGGAGCCGTTTGTTTGCGGCATCGTAATTTATGCGCCGGGCGGGACGTGTTTCGTCGGACGGTGTGTGTCAGTTGGGCTGCGCCGCTACGTGTACGGGCGCACTTTGATGGCGGATGGTGTTGCTGGCTTGCCGGCGGTGTTTGGCCTGCTTTTCGCATCGTAATTGGGCGGGCGTGTGGACTGCTGCGTGCCGGCGGTAACTGGTGCTTTTTGCATCCGCCAGCACGGCGGTTGTGCTTCCGCCCGCCATCGTAATGGGCCCCTTAATTTTTATTTATGTTATTGTTTTATGTGTATAAATGTATTTGAAATTTATAATATTTTTTAATAATTTATAAATTATTAAAATAATTATTCAAACTGATTATTAAGTAAGTATATATATTATATATTATATGTATATGTTTAATTAATGTTTTATTTAATTATATATGTTACTTATTAATTTTAAATATTATAAAATATATTTAACTATGTTTATTTTAATTATAAGTATTATTTAGTTTATTTTACATATTATTTTTAACAAAAAAAAAACGATATTTTTGATAACGATATTTTTGACATTGATATTTTTTTCTCGATATTTTTGTACTTACCATGTTGTAGATAGGATTTCGATATTATTGACATCAATATTTTTGTTGCGATATTTTTGTAGGTCGATTTTTTGACCTTCGATATTTTTTCAGTGATTCGCTGTGGACATCCTGTGACACCACCAGTGGCTGATGGTGTTTTTTTAAAGTAGTGGGGAAGAAAGCTTTGAATTGAATTTAAAGTGCGAGAGAGCACAAGGGTCGAGCTTGAATCAATCATGGAGACGGGGTTACTATGAGACTAATTATTAGTTCTGTACTTGACATGAAAAATTTAGAAACAATGGGTGTATATGGTGCATTTTCAGTGTACATTTCAAGAAAGCTTACTACAATTTATTGAAAAAAAGTGCAAATGGCCCTGCAAAGACTCACCATTCTCCCTATACTCATGACGACACGTCACTCACCCTGCACTCATACAGGCACATCGCTCCTCTCACCCTGTGCTTACAGATGTACACTGCTTTGCTCACCCTACACTCACATAAGCATACCCCTCACCCTGCTCTGACTAGTGCACACCACTCATTGACTGCATATCACTCATCCCATATACTCATACATTCACACAACTCACTCTACGCTCACACAGGCGCAAAGCTCACCATGAACTCACAGCACTCCCCCAGCTCTTAGGCAAGCACACTATTCATCCGGCACACTCTCACTCACACAGGCACATCCTTCACCCTGCACTCATAAAGTCTCACAGTTCATCCAGTGGACTCTCATTACTCACTCTGCAGTCACAAAGTCACACCGCTTACCCTGCACGCACACATTCACACTGCTTACTCTGCAGTCACACAGGCACACCACTGACCCTGCAAGCATACAGTCACAGCACTCTGTATTCACGCTGCATGCACACAGAGACCCCAAGGTTGCAGCTCCACTCCAGTTGAGCGCTCTTCCTGCCGTGTGTTTGGGAGGGGTTTTGTTGTGCAGGCCCAGCTGAGGAACAATCGGACCGCAGGAGTTCGGAAGTCCACGCTGATGGCGACTCCCTCAGAAGTGCAAGTTAGGGGTAGAGAATACATATATTCTGTCATCTGGCAGCCTCCCTCACCTTTGGACACTGCAGGAGCCCAAGCCTTTGGAGATAGCAGCAGGCTGTAAAAGCAAGGTTTTAACCATCCGGGGCATATCATCTCACTCAAGCTGAGCCTGGTTTGTGGACGACAGTTGTGCACAAATGTCTCCAATTATTAACTTTAAGCAGCTATGCACATTTACCCCACAATATCAATGTTTTACAGATTCACAATTGTCCTACAGTATCTGTCCTTCCTGTGTGCACATTTCGCTCCCAGTATGTCTTACAGATGTCCATATTTTCCTTAGCATTAATTTGACCACGGTGTATATTTTCTCCCATTATTAATGTTCTATTGATATGCATAGGCCCCTCGGACCACTGCCCGCACCACATATTCTACAGAGCCGCCACCACCATCGCCCCCGAACTACATGGCACCATCAATTGCTCCATCAAGACTGCCACTGTCCCCAATGACTAGAAGCATGCCAAGATCAACCCCCTGCTGAAGAAACCATCAGCCAATCCGACATACCTCAAGCACCTCAGAGCCATCTCCCTGCTCCCCTTCCCAGCAAAGGTCATCGAGAAGACTATCAACGCCCAACTCTCCTAGTTCATTGAAGCCAACCACATCCTGGACTCCTCCCAATCCAGATTCTGAAGCAACTACACCACCGAGACCGCCCTCCTCTCCGCCACCAATGACATTCACTCCCTCCTCAACTGGGGAGAAACAGCAGCCCTCATACTCCTCGATCTCTGCGCTGCCTTCGACACCGTCTCGCACCGCACACTAATCACGAGACTCCACGACGCCGGCATCCGTGACAAAGCCCTGAACTGGATCTGTTCCTTCTTCACAATGAGTCAGACTTCCCCTGTTCCTCTCGGAACCCACAGAGATCAGCTGCAGAGTGCCTCAGGGCTCCTGCCTGAGCCCCATGCTTTTTGACATATTCATGGCCCCGCTCGCAGCCATCGACAGGAGCCATGGACTCAACATCGCTTACTATGCTGATGACTCCCAGCTGATTCTCTCCCTCACCAATGAGCCCAACCCCACCAGAAACAACTTTCACAATGGGATAAAGGTAGTCGCCACATGGATGAGAGACAGCTGCCTCAAGCTCACCTCAGACAAGATCAAATTCCTCATTCTGGGGCCCAACACCTCCACGTCAAGCTAGGAACTCCCCAACACCCACCCCCCACACACAAAACCTCGTCATCATACTGGACTCCACGCTCACCATGAACCACCAGATCAACTCCATCACCATATCATGCTTCCACACTCTTCACCTGCTCCGGAAAACCTACAGATGGATCACCACTGAGGCTAGGAAGACTGTCATCCATGCACTCATCAGCAGCAGACTCGACAATGGCAATGCACTCTACGCTGGCACCACCCAGAAACTCATCAGAAACCTTCAGAACAAGCAGAATGCCACAGGCAGATTGGTCCTCAACCTCCCCCATCTCAGCCACATCTCCGAACACCTACAGGAACTCCACTGGCTTACAGTCAACAAAAGAGTCACCTTCAAGCTCCTCACTCACGCCTACAAAGCCCTCCACGACTAGGGACTTGCATACCTGAAATACGGTCTCTCATTCCATGCACCCACCAGACACCTCCGCTCTGCCCAACTGGCCCTTGCCACCGTCTCTCGGATTCACAAGACCAGGACTGGAGGAAAATCCTTCTCCTACCTCCCCACCAAATCCTGGAACACTGTGCCTCTTCACCTCAGTCTCTCCCTGTCTCTGACACATTTCAGAAAGGAACTTAAGACCTGGCTCTTCGAATGAACCACAGCGCCCAGTCGGCCCTGCAACCCACCCCACCCAGCGTCTTGAGACTAGGGGTGGGCGGAATTTGTGTAGTCGTGCTACGCAAAGCTCCGCGAAACGGTTAAAAATCTCCGCGAGCACGCAAAAGTTCCGCGAACACGCGGAATTGCTTGTTACGCCCGTTCGCGATGCTTTTTATCCTGTTCGCGAATGCTGTTTGCGTGCTCGGGGGGAAATATCTTGCGAACACGCATTTTGAAAGCGCGAACAAGCAAAAAATTCCGCGAAGCCCGGATCGCGGAATATTTGGCAATTCCGCGTTCTCCGCGGAACGCGAAATTACCCAAATTCCGCAAATTCTGCGAGCGGAACGGAATTTACCGCCCAGGCCTATTTGAGACCCTCATGGGTGAGTAGCTGCATTCAAGAAGCACAGATTGATTGATTGGATTTCTTCCTATTAGTAGTCTTACAGAGGTGTGCATTTCTCGCACAGTATTGATATCGTATTCATGATTGCCTATCCCAGTATGTAATATTTCCGAGGTGTGCCTTTCTCCCCAGTATTGATATTTTATAGATGTGCATTTTCTTTAAGTTTATTTTTTGCTGGCATGCACATTTCTCTCCTATTATGCCTTTTGCTGATATGCACAGTTCTTCCTCAGTATAAATGTCTACAGGGCTGAATACCTCTCCCCGGTATTGATGTCTTGGAAGCAGGACTGGGCAGAAGTCCAACCATCTCCAGAGCCTCTGTCCTTTTCAGTTTTTCTTGCTGTGAAGAGTGGAGCTTCCTCCCTTCCCATTCCCAACCCCTCCAACCTCATTCAGGCAAAACAATTTTTTATAGGTTATGTCCATTTTTTAATACAGAGCTGGGCTGGAATTCAATAGGCTGAACACATTCCCAGCGACAAATGCGAAAACACCCCCATGCATATGAAATAACATTGTGGATCTTTTTTACCAAATTTCCTGATGAATTTGGATTTTTGTAAAATTATGGGTAACCAAAACAGTCCAAGGTCACATGTCCAAATACAGAGGCGAAAGAGGTGGTTTGGGAAACATGCATTGCAACGCCACCATCCTCCTAACATGTTTCACAATAATCATTTTATTTCTGTTTACATGTTCTGTGCCCCATTGGTCGGCAACATTCCATAAGGGGGGGACCTTATTAACCTAGTTTTGTGGCCGGAAATACAGTTTCCTCCATTTCCCATTCTTGTTTTCATTTCTGCCTCACTACGCTCAGTGAGTTGGTTTTTGGAAAATTTTTCCCTGATTTTCTTTCCCATTTTAAAACCATGGATTGAATATCTAGAAAGGAGCATTGTGTCTGTGTATTTCTATGAGCACTAATGATACAAAAAAAACCTTTGCAAACCACAGCACAACATTTAAAAAATAATTGGTATGCATTAAAACAACAAATGACAAGGGTTCAGTCTCCTCATCGAACAATAGTATTGTAATTTCCATAGTTCTATGAAACTGGTTCATATTGTTTTACTTACCCTTACCGCTACACAAGCATTGAGAAACTGAAGTGACAGTCATGGGGTGCAGCCAGGGTCCACTCCAGAAATGCAACTGCACAAGGGAGGGCAATGGACAGGTGCCTCTGGAATCCTCCTGCTCTGGAGGAAGAACGGAGCCAGGAGGAAACAAGAACTGGAAAGGGGCAGCACACAGAGCAAAACATCCACTATTTAGTTAAAACAGCACTGGGCGCAGAGCAACTTGAATCACATCTCACCTCTCATGTGAAATTTCTCAAACACACTATGAACTCCGCCCTAGCCCTTCCTCCTACAACCCAAAGCAAACCAGCATCAGGGAAGGGAGGGGCTCACATTTTTATTGGCATGTGGCTAACACTGCCTCTCATATCCATGGTGCTCTGTGGACTCCGCGCCAGGCCACAGGACTTAACGTCCAGAAACAAGCAAACTCACCTGCATTGAAAAATGCTGCACCGACTCTCCTGACATCAAAACTGTTAGAAATGGGATTCTTGGTTGGCTGAGGTATGCGCCCAGGCCAGACAGGAACCACCACTCTTGTCAGGGTAAGCTAGATACACACTAAAAGTTTACCTCTGCTCACCCTCTGGTAGCTTGGCACAGATCAGTCCGGCTAAACTAAAGAGGCAATGTGAAAAGTATTTGTGTAACACATACAGTAACCCAATGAATACATTACAAAAAGTCTCCACACAGGTTTATGAAAATAGATTATTATATTATAAACAAACAGGACAAAAACTACAAAAATCCAATGCAGAAGAAGTTGAGAATTGAATTTTAAAGGAATAAATGCAGTATAAGTGTTTAGACGCAAGTAGCACCAAAACTTTACATTAGGTCACGCTAAACCTGGGCAAAGTCAAAGTTCGGGCCGACCTCATGGAAGTACAAGCCATCTATAGGACCCACGCAGGCCCCGGTGAACAAAGCATCTTTGCTGGTCACAAGCAATGAGATGTTTCGATCTTCTCAACGCAGTGAAGGCAATGCGTCAGTTCGGAAGAGTTGATCGGAAGAGTTAATCTGTTGTTAGAAGGAAACAAAGGAATGAGTATGACAGAGTACAGATACATGCATTTCAAACAGTCCTTCTGCCCTGGGCTGAAACCCAATTTTCCATTTATCCAAATGTTCTGGCTTCTAGGTTAGGGAGTGAACCCACCCACCCACTTCTCTTAGTTAACATGATTGTTAAAAGAGAAATGATACTGTATTGCAAAATTGGGTGGTGCGTCTGCATTCTCCTCGGGAATGTCCACTCTTTGTGGCCTCTCTGCACTGGTTGTGTAGGTAAGCAGGAATGTTGTTGAGCTCATCTCGCTTTCGCCTTTTGTTCATGAAGGAGACTAGAAGAAGGCCTGTGGATTGTAAAAGAGAAACTGTATTTTAGAGTCGAGGAGAAGGACAGAAGGAAGGTAAGCTTCATGAGGAGTGTATTAAGATAAGAAGACTCAGAGCAAAAAAAACAAGAGAGGGCACTCAGTTTCACTTTTGCCACAAGTCCAACACACACATACACACACACACACACAGAGGAGCATTTCACAAACACATCTCTCTCTATTTCAAATAGCTGAGTAGTACTAGTCCTCAGACTCTTGGTTTACCTTTGAACTGCAGCTGATACTCGATAGCTTCTTGCTACTTGCTGTGTGTTGATGAGGTAGTCCTGCAGCTCCCAATACCACCCTGAGTTCTTCCATGATACTCCTCCAATCCTGAGTGACTCCGAGTTACCCCATACCAGAACCAGACCAGTCAACATCATCATCATGAATCGCAAGGACCAGAGCAAGTTAGACATGGAGTGCAGTGCACTGCTGTTGAAGAACAAGTAGAGAATGAAACAGAATTGCAGTATTTTGCATAGGTTATTGTTTGATAACTAAATTGATTGTTCTTGTATCTGAAGAAACAGAAAAAAGGAGAACACCCCTGCAATTAATCAAATCTGGCTAAGTGTGAAAGGGCTGATCATCACCTACAGGGAAAATAAAATAGGTGCCTATCACTCAAGCCCAAAACAATGCAAATCAATAATCAATTTCCCATATTACAGCTCAACACACACCCTCCATGAGAGTCTGCCACCACATGAATCATCAATCAACTTAAATCATCACTCACGCAATCAGTCACTCACCGTTGCAATAGTTGAAGTTACCTCATCCAATCCAAGGCAAGCATGGGTAGTTCAGGTATTGGATAGCCAATCATCTTTGATTCTGGCAACACATTGGAATTTGGTATTGGTAGGCAGTCCTGTACATAATAAATGATTTTATGGGGCAGTCGTTCTAGTACTAAGTGATGAAAAAGGGAGAGGCATTAGTTAATAGGCATGCGAGGGGGACAGGCATTTTCCCCAGTGTCATGAAAGAATTGTGGAGGCTTCTTCAATGCAGACTGGTCCAATTGCAATCCAGCAAAATATATGTGGCTCAGAAAAAAAATATGGGGCAGCATATATATGACACAAAAATAATAATGTTCCCCTAGCTGTTACGAGACACCCACCTGAACTCCAGTTGTTCCTTCCTTGATGCTGCTGGTTCCCAAATCCCTCCTGAGCCTACCAGGCCGACAAGGAAATCCACACTTGTCGTTCTGGTAGTTCCCGAGGCAAGGGGGTATGGGAGTGAGAGAAAAGAGACAAGAAAACTCATCTACGTTGCTGGACGTCTCTCTCTCTCGGGATGATTCTCTGGTTGGAGGGACAAAAGGGCATTCTCTTTTCTACCGAGGAATTATGACTGGCGCTGTGATATATCTACAAGAAATGGACAGTCTTTGGTTAACAGGCACTTCTATTAACTAGATGCTATTATTCTACAAACATTTCTTATTGCGCAAACAAGTCTTTTCAAAACTGCCTACCAGTCTTTTCTTGGAATATACTCTGGTCAGTGGATTTGGATTCACGAGTTCTCTTTTTAACACTTTCGTCTATATATGGACTTCTGCCCAATATCTGGAATGGAATGATAAACAACACACACAAAAACTAAGTACCTTCTCATGTGCTAAGTACGTATATACAGTAACTACTACTAAATTAGAATGTTCATACCTGCCATTATTTTCAGAAGCGCCTCACTGTAAAGAGAAAACTTAAAACAAAAGAAACAAAACAAATGCGTGCATAATTCACAGTACAATGTCCCTTTTACAATATAAATCCAAGACTTAATTGTCTTATTTGTATAATACTTTCTTGAATAGTTCTTTGCATGTATTACAGTCTCTAGAGTCTCTTGTACTGTCTTTCGTTATAAAATTCCTGCTCGAATTATTCCCAAAAATCAGTGTCACTTTACATATGGTAATAAAAGTCTTACCGCCTTCTGCAACTCAAAATATATTGTTACCAAACTTGGTTTTCTTTGCAGTTTCAAGGTTGAGTCTTCTAATTCTTCTCTGTGTCTTTTCCCTTAATAGGAAACCGGAAGGGGACCGGAAGGAGTGCTGGAGAGCCGGAATGCTGAAGGGATCAGAAGTCGGAAGTCACGCCGGGGAACTGAAGAGTGAGGAGCACCGGAACAGGATTCCTCTTCGAAATGCTTCGGAGAACGGGAGACACGCAGGAGCGCTTCAGGAGACGGGCTGGAGTCAGGTGAGTTCTTCTAATTCTGAAGTGAAGCGTGAACGCGAGGGTGAAGGCTGTTTAAATAGCTTCACGCTTCGGTTCTATCTTGGCATAAACGTGCGCACAGAAAGACGGTTTACACGTGCGCACGCTGCTCAGATGCTAAGAACACGTTTCAGATCTTAATGGAAATTTGCATAATATCCGCATGCAAACAGCACGTTTAGAGTTTAATGGGAATTTGCATAATGGAGCGCACCGGATAAGAAAGAGCACATGGCAAAACAACGTGGGTACAAACTCCTTTGAGCCATGGTTAAACATACAGCCAAATCAACTTGTAGCATCAAAAACAGTTACAATAAAATATAAAGCTTTAACTCCTGATACATATATTCTAGAGGAATAACCAAAAGCAAATGAATCAATGTATTTGACTGCTTTGCTTCTTTTGAGGTTCATAATTAAAAGGGAGCTGCAGGACAAGTGACAGCTTCAGGACACCACTGTTGAGTTTAGTCTACCCATAACACTAGCTAATTTTTTAAAAACAAAAATGTGCAAAGAAAAAACTAACTTCAACAAGAAAATTTTAAAAGTTCCATGGGGCACTGGCATAGTTAGTTCGGGAAGTAGAGTTCGTCCTCAAACTCAGGTGGTTCACCCAGAAGTTGGTCAGCTAACACATTTGATTCAATTTCGGACCAATCACCCTCTTCCTACTCCTTTGCTGCTGTTTCAGGAACGGTGTAATTGTGTGGTATGAAATGTTGGTTCATTTTGATCATAGTCAATCTCTCCAAATTTTGAGGCGAGAGACTGGTCCTTCTCACTGTGACTACCGCACCAGCTGCACTGAACACACATTCAGCCGACACACTGGTGACAGGACAAGCCAGATACTTTATTGCCAGCCTGCTGAGCTCTGGCCATTAGCGCATCTTCCCATACCAATACATCAATGGAATTTGATCCACATAGACCTCTTTTGGATCATCCAGATACTATTGGAACATCCTGTGGATGGTCATTGGTGCTCCCACTTGCTCTAACTGTTTTGCCATCGCCTCTGCACTGGGCTTGAGCCCTGCCAATTGAAACCAATACAATGCAGAGGTTGGGTCTGGTCCTTCTTTTGCTGTTGTTGCCGGTGTTCTGGTTGATATTATTGTTAGCTGCTGTGAGACAAGACTGCCCTATCTGGAAGTTTAAAGCGGCACCCCAAAACTGTGGGGTGGGACTTGAAGTTCCAGCCGTTTTTCTTCCAAGTCACCGGCTTGCTCTTTAATCCACCTCTTGTATTTTACAATATCCCCTTCAGAAAAAGGCAGATTTTTTTTATACTGTGGATCAAGTAGTGTGGCATAAATGTACTCTTTGGACTCAATGATGTCATGTTGAACCCTTAAATTAGAAGCCAAGTTCAGGACTAACCTCTCAACCAAGGCATGTGCTTCTGTGTTTTCATTCACACCTGCAGGGGCGAACCTTTCAGACGCCTTCTTTACCTGGTCTTGTAGGAGATGTAGCAATGGGAAAGCTTGGCCCATCGTACTGTCCTCCTTGCTAGCTTCCCGCGTGAAAACCTCAAAAGGGAATAGCATCTGTGTCAGGCATTTGACTAGGTCCCATTTATCCGCATCCATGGTCATAGCTTTCCCAACTGCATCCTCTCCCCTTTGAATGACATAGTCATTGATCTGTTTGTACTGCTCAAACAGATGTTGCAGCATGTAAAAGGTGGAGTTCCAACGTGTTGCCACCTTTTTTATCAAGGCTTTGACTGGTGCTCTATCATTACTCTGAATAATCTGCAGCTGCTTCCGGGCTTTAAAAGAATGGCTGAAATGGCTGCAGATTCTTCTGCTGGTGGTCAGTATGTTGCTGACTATGTCTTCCTTTTAGAGGAAGTCTTGCACCACCAAGTTGATGCAATGGGCCAAACACAGGACCCTGAAATAGCCTCCGTCTGACATGGCCTTGACGATGTTACTGTCATTGTCCGTGGCAACAAATCCAATTCTAAGAACTCTGGGCTGCAGCCATTCATACACCTTGCTGTTAAATTCCTCCAAGACGTTTACAGCTGCATGTGATTTCTCCATGGCGAACATGGCCACTGTTGCATGCTGCCAAACGCTCTCAAAACTTTCTTCAGGGCCAAGACCTGAAGATATCTTTTGCTTTACCCCTGCCAAGAGATCAAATGTGCAGTGATGCAGATGTAATCAGTCGCCTGACAACTGGTCGACATGTCTGTCATTAGGTGGATGGTGTGAACAACACTTTTCTGCAAAGCTTGTCCAACCAACTGCAGCACATTGTGATGCAGCGCTGGAACAGCCACTCTGGCAAAATAGGTCCTACCTGGTACCTTCCATTTTGGGCAGGTGGCTGCCACAATTTCTAAACATCCCACTCCTTCCACAAATAAAAAAGGGAGGAGGTCCAGAGCTAACATTTTTGCCAGCTTCCTATTGTTCAAACGTGCGGTTGGGTGGTTTAGCTCGTAGGGCCCCTCCTGCCTAAACATGCCCGTAATAGTAGCCTGGATTCTCTTCTTTTCTTGGGGCACTGACACATGCGTCTTTTGAGAAATAGATGCTAGTGGTAGACTCAATGTGCGTCGTGGTGGTTGAGCAGTCACTGTATGCCGCAATGTCTCCATCATCTCACTCTGAGTCTTCTTGTGCCATTGTGAAGTCAATGAGGTGGGTAATTCTGCTGGTGCACTGCTGGGGACAGGGCTGCTTTGCGTGAAGATGTCACCCTCTTCTTCCTCATCACCTTCCGCCGTGATTGGACTTGTAGCTGATGTTCCCCGGCTCTCCCTACCACCATGACCACGTTCAGCAATTTTTTTATGGTGCTCCTCCCACTTGATTGTGTGGTGTTTTTTCATATGGGTCTTCTGGCCTCCAGTACCATAATGTGTATCAGGCTTACCTCAACAAACATTTGTGTGGCAAATGGTGCATACTGCAAAGTGCTCCCCGTCTTTGCTAACTGTAAAGAAGTCCCAAACTGGGGAGGAGTACTTTTTACCAGCCCACTGCCAATGCCTGAAGACAAACTGGAGGTAGGTGGGCATGTCCTTGATTGCCTCTCCGCTTCTCCTGAGGCAAAGGTTGGTGCAGGTCTCAGCTGGGGCTTTGCAAATATGGGAGCTGGTGGCGGTACTACCTATGCCACATTCATCGAATCTGGTTGAATAGCAATGTCAGATTCCTCTGTGTCACCTTCCATCATGACTACCTTGTCATCGTCATCCTCCTCTTCATCCCCTTCCTTAAGTCTAAGTTTTTTTGGAATTTGTCTTTTCCCATGCCTCTCCTGTTGTCTCCTGGTCTCTGTTGGGATCCACTCCATGTCCCTATCATCATCATCATAAGTGGTGCTGCTTGATGAAGATGGTGCTGCAGTACCCTTCCTTTTCCTTGCTGGAGATGTGGGAGCCAATGATTCTAAAAGAGGAGGCTCAACTTCTTGCTCTGAAGGAAGCTCAACCTCTTGTTCTTCTCCAACATCAGAAAAATCCATTGCTGGCTGCGGCTGCTGTCCACTTTGCTGTGCTTCCTGAAAAAATTGTGTACTACTTTACAAAAGTGACAAATCCAATGCAACATCGCTACTCGTCGGCGTTGACATGATTGCACTGGCTGCCGCACTGACAGACATGGTCCTGGGCTTAGGTTCGGGAGGTGGTGCTGTTGATGGAGGAGTGCTGCTCTTAGCTTGCTTGCCGGAGGCCGGTGCAGCAGGTAGAACTTTCCTGAAAATGGTTGCGGTCGGCACGCCAGTGGTGGAAATCTGCTTCTTCTGCTCCCCACTAGCAACTTTCTTGGCAGCATCTTTGGGGCCATCTTGAAGCTGTCAGTTGGCAGTGGCACTTAGCTTCACAACAAGCTGAAGAGATGCCTGTGTTGTGTAGTCAGTCATGCGTCAAGTTGTGCACAGGCCTTCTGTCTGGCAGTACTGTGGGTGATGTTTCTTCTCTTGTGAACCTAAAAGCAAAAAAGAAAGAAAAACATCAGTGAAACATAGCATTATTGCAGTTCAAGTAGTAGTACAAAGAAACAATATTGTTCAGTGTGGTTACTTAAGTTATTATAAATAATTAACAATAATAGACAGTGTTCATTTCTAAAGGGAAACTACACCAGCATAAACTTTCATGGTGACTGTACACTCAGGAAGGATTATAAAGAGCAACAACAAAACAATACAGCTGTAACTCTTTGCTTTATGTGCAATGCATCACGTGGGATGTGACACGCAGGGAGGTGCAGCTGACAAATGCATTGACAATTGAATAACCCTTTTACAATGATTGCTGTTGGGCACATATAGCAGACATGGGGTTAATTCATTAATGCTATGAAAATGGTAAAAAAAAATCTAAAAAAAAAAGAAATTTAAATAATAAAACAATGAAATTCAAATTAAGAAAATTATGAATACGTGACATTATCCTCAAGCATATCATTTGTTTTTATTTATTAAACTGCTATCTCATTGCTCAACAATCCATGCAAGCATATGGCAATGGGCCAGACTGGCTGGACACACAAAATGGCTGCCTGCCATTGCCACATGGTCATCAACAACAACACAGAGCAAAAAGGCATTGGAAGCAAAGAGAAGGCATGCAGGTCTATGGCAAAAGCACACTGGCTACCTACACAAAATGGCCACCGACCAACCACATGGTGATCCAGCAAGCAAGGAGGCATGGCCGCAACATAATGATAGAAAAACAACACATGCAGCCCTATGCAAAAGCACACTGGATGTCTACGCAAAATGGACACCAGCCACATGGTCAGAAAACAACAACCAGCAAGGGGGCATGGCCACAAACAAAGAAGAAATGGAGGCCTATGGGTAAGCACACTGGCTGGCTACACAAAATGGCTGCCAGCCACATGATCAGAAAACAACAACCAGCAAGGGGGCATGGCCACAAAAAAAGAAGAAATGGAGGCCTATGGGTAAAGCACACTGGCTGGCTACACAAAATGGCTGCCAGCCACATGATCACAACAGCAACAACAAGCAGGAGGCCTGGAAAACAAAGAACACATGCAGGCCTAGGGTGGACACCGACTATACAAAATGGCCCCTGGTCACATGGCATACTGATTCTGGAACAACAGAGGCAAATGGTGGCCTATGCCAAACACACACACACAGTGGCCAGACAAAAGAGGCATGGTAACATAGAGAATACAGCATTAATTCAGCAGTGCCAAAAAACGTAAATTAACAGGGCTGAAAATGACATCCTCCAAATGCATTACCCCACCTAAACACTGTTTGCGTGGAAAAAACGTGAAAAAACACAAAAAATAAACATTTTGTATTTTAATCCAATGCCAACAATGGCCTAAATGATGTATCAATTCTACAGACACCACAGAAACAGTTGTTTAATGCACCCATGAATAGTACAGGGCCTACTGGCTGGAAGGCTCATTGGCGAACTAGGCCACATAGTAAATTAATGAAATCAATCAATGTTGCAAACTTATTAAAAACATGGAGAAGAAAAAAGAAAATGTACTGAACTGTGCAACATTTTTCCTTTACAAAATCAGATAAATTTCATGCACAAAAAACTAGGCCGCTACTAAAACTGCAGGCCACCCACCACAATAAATTTAGAAAATCGAATAAAAGTACAAATAAATCCAGGTGCATGCCCCCAGTCAAATGAACAGCACCCTTATACACCAGTTTTTAAACTTAATTGTGATATCTCAAAAACAAAATCCTTAAATCCAATGGTATATATGCAGCAGACAAGGAGAGTGATCCTTCCAGCTCCAAATCCCAATGAAAAGTGACCAGGAGAGGGACAAAGCACTGGGAGGAGCCTGTTGGACAGGAACAGGAAGTTGGAGTCTCTGGGGCACTCCCTTATGGTTTGAAAAAAGTTTTTAAAAAATGGCTTCTCGCACAAAAAAAACAACTCCAATGGCCAGTTTGAGAAGAAAATCCACTTTAACTGCCTCTCAGCTGCATTCTCAAGCTGAAATGCTGCTTGACCGCTCCATTTGCAATCGCGATTGGCTCTAAGCATGCTAGATTGGTGCTGTCACGGCTGGAAGTCGTGCAAGTGAGCGCAAGGTCTCGCTGGAGCTCTCTAGTGGTATGAGAAGTCTTGCACGTGCTCGCAAGCGTCCTGAGAGTCTTGACGCTCGCGGTTGAGCGCCAAAAGAAAACTCTGCTTCGAAGCAGGATGGCGGAATTCAAGAATTTACTGCCTGGGGTTACATTTAATGACATACTGGGTGAAATTAAAAACAATTTGGTCCGGTTAGACTCTCCCAAGCTGACACAAATTGTGGGCTGGTTTGATGCTGCTTGCTTAAAGACCCTAAAAAATGTACACGCAGCTCTT
Source organism: Calotriton arnoldi (assembly GCA_963921515.1). Taxonomy (NCBI): domain Eukaryota; kingdom Metazoa; phylum Chordata; class Amphibia; order Caudata; family Salamandridae; genus Calotriton; species Calotriton arnoldi. The sequence goes on from CAWUFW010017019.1 coordinate 182,346, forward strand.
AGGACGTCCCCAAGAGATAAGGATTTGGTGCGGTACATGTGCATCCACTACAAAGAAGTAAGGAGTGCTAGATTAAGGGGCCTAAGGGAGGACACACAGGATAAAAAATAGTCAGGATTTTTGGAGAGTGATAAATGTCACCTTTCTCAAAGATGAAAGTTACCCGACCCTAGAACTTCATGTAGAAGAGGAAGCCTGGGTGGCACACTCCGTGAAATATTCAGGGTGCCTGTTGAGGATCTGGTCCCTCCTCTTAGAATCCTGCAGGGAGACTCAAAGGTAGCTTGGTCTTTGATCTGGCAGAGGTGAGGCATGGGATGTCGCAATGCAGCACCGCAAAGGCCTCTGGCCAATAGACTTTTTTTCTAGAAAACCAAGAGATCTGGGCACCATTTCTGACCAATATTTTTAATATTGTAGGTAAGGTGGGACCAACAGACTCCTGGAAAAAAACAATAATCCCCATCTATAAAAACGGGGACACACCCTGCCTCAAAATTACAGACCCATCTCTTTGTTAGACAACACAGCCAAACTGATGGGGTGCCTATTATTGAACAGATTAGAGGACTGGGCCATGGAGAGGAATGTTTTAATACCAACACAGTATGCTTTCAAAAAGGGCACTGGGACAATAGATCAATGTAGAATAAAGAAAAGCATCCCCCGCAGGGAGACGTCCCCTCCGTGCACAGCTTTTTGTCTCCAAATAGGTGGAGTAATCCGATTCAAAAACAATTGAAATTTGTCTGGTCGATCAGTAAGAATTTATTCTTTGATCCTCATAAATTCTTTTCTAGACAAGTGAATTTCTTATCAGTTCCATGAAACAAACATGTTATGCATCGTATGCAAAGAAATTAGGGTCCCAATTGGTCAAACCCAATGCATTTTGGGCTGGATAAGCCCTTCATCAGGGGGAACTGTTCAATATCTGTAAGTTAGAAGCCCTGGATTCTGTGAGGATCCATATTCAAACAAATATGGATCCTCACAAGAGATAAATGAGATACATTTTAATGATGGATTGTAATTATACATTTTACTGTGATGGCACGATGCACTTTAAAAAGTTTTATATAATGCTGGAGGGCTTTTAATGTATTATTAATAATGTATCAGTTTATGTCTTCACAAATGGTCCTTTTTTGCTTTTTAGCTAAAATATAATGTATAATGCAATTTATATATTATGTACTTTATATGCTATTGCTATATAGCGAAATAAAGAATCTTTGATTGATTGATTGATTGACTTTAGCAGCTGATAATTCATGTTGAGTACTATCTTACTGAAGTGTTCGGAAGAACTTCGGTAGAACTCCCCCCTTTAGTTGACGGCTCCAGCTTCAGTTGGCCAATTTTTTCTGTTTTTTTTGTTTGACTTGAGACATGAGCTGTGAGATTTTCTGACCACCGGCTGGAGAAAATTCTTCACTTTTGTTTGAACCTTCGCAATCCCACAATGAATGTATTAACAAAGAAACTCTGGAGCAGAAAGGTTACATAAAAAATTCCTCTGTCTATGGATAACTCAGGCACTCTAATACTCAGTTCTGAGCTGACAAACAAGGAGTCTGTCTCACCAAGGAAGAAGAAGCAGAACATTCAGGACTATTTTACTCCTGTGAATAGAGCAAAATCCATCAGGTCTGAGTAGATCATCAAAAAGCTGTACATTTCCCCCTGTTCAGTCACCATCTCAGGTTCTGGTCCCTGATCATGGTATTGTGCACTATCTTAAGTCTTCATATCTAGAGAGATAGCGATTGTAAAAATGAAGCTCCCTTAGGAAAATGTAGCTAGGCATGCTACACCTCTGGTTGGCTTGTTGCCTCTCTTTAATGCTTCTCGTTCTTTAGACAACTTTGGGGCTAGTTGCCTAATTGAGGAGCCTACCTCTCTTGATCATGACGACTTAACACACACTGATCAACTTTTATTAAAATACGCTTCTCTATTGGAACGTAGGGTCTCTTTTTTTCATTCATCAAGGGTGGAGGAAAGTACCCCCAATCCCTTACACCAGAGGGTCCAATCTCTTCCATGATGACAGCAATGCACTCTGTGCTATCTTCAATCTTAAAACTAAACAATAAACAACTCATAGCACAAAAGCAAACATTGCCAACTCTTTCTCTTGTGTTAGAGGCCCTAACCGCAGATTTGCAATATAAGGTTTGTAATGAGATCCCGACGGAGGCCAACATTACTTCAGGACAAAAGCTTAAAAGTGAAACTAGTTATGATGTCCACACCAGCCAAGTCTGCCCTAAAACATCTGCAAGGGTAGAGGATCTCTCACTTTGTAATCTGCTACAGGAGAAGAATTCTTTAAACTCTGGTAAATATTCTGAGGTCACCATCAAGCCAAAAGATTGCCTGGATGTAATTGAAATCTCTGGGCCTGATTTACAAAGGGCCTCCGCACTGTCTAGGGGGAGTTTTCGCACTCATGGCAGAATCTCCGCAGTGAGAACTTTCATTGCGGAGATTCCGCCCGAGTGCTAAGACTCCCTCACAACTGCAGGGCCTCTGCCATGAATGTGGAGGCCCTTTGTGAATCAGGCCCGCAGATTATATTTCAGTTTTATCGAACTCTATGGGATCTAAGACAAGGAGCTCTTGCAGTCCAAGGATAAAAAGAAGCCTATCAATAATATTAGGAAAAAGCATTTTAAACTTCGGAGTAAAAAAGAAACCACCACAGAAAGGTACATTTCAGAAAAGCTTACAAGTAGCTGAAGTCAATGCAAACATGCAGGTGGATCCTACAGTAATAGCAATTCAGCGAATCAGCCTTGCCATGTTGAGGAAGCTCCATTGGTTCTCTCTTCTCTCTTTGACAAGAAGATCTAGTCATTCCAGGGTGATCAAATTCCTGCTCAGAATCGCTTTGTTTCTAATGAAAATCAAGTTTTGAATCTGACAACAATGCCTTTTTTTGCCATCATCTGTCTGGGTAAAAAAGAACTTGGATTCATTGAATGACAGAGCTATGAGTTTGAATCACTATGCCGATTATCAGTCTAAGATTTTTATTATTTCTTCAGCTCTTTTCCCTTCATTGAGGAGGATATTGTTTTGAATTTACGTAACTTTTTAAAATAGTTTTATAACGTTTGCCATCTTAGACCAATTTACTCTAGTGATAAAGATTGGGTTAAAATGTTTCATAGAGCATTCATGGTCAGGTTCATTGTAAATCTACTGTTTACTTTCTCAAATATAGTGGTAGAACAAAACTTAAAATTTAGGAAAGCCTTTTACAAAATGGGCTTTAACTAAGCGGTAGATTATTATAATCAATCAAGCACAGCAAAAGTTATAGACAAATGGCCTATGGCTTATTATGTATTACCACTACATATAAAAATGGAGGCTAAAAATGTAATTTTTCTCAGCTATATGGCCATAGAGAGGTTTATGAAAAGTCCCTGTTATTGTCTCATGGAAATGCAGAAAATTATGCCCCATGGTCCTGGTGTCCTTAGGTTCTGAATTCAATCTGATGTTAAGATTAACACTTGGCCACTCAGTAGTTGGAATATTGCTGGCCTAAAAAATGTGTTTGCATCTCCTAATTCTACTTCTGTTCTTGATTCATGCATGGTGGTAAGTTTGCAGGAAAAGTGGCCTTGTAAAGAGTTTGAAATGAAAGACTTTAAAGTCTTTTCAGCTTCTGCTATTCACCCATTAAAGGGGCATGCTAAAGGGGGTCTTTGTACTTTATTGAAACCAGCTAAGGGGTGGCACTCTACTAGATTGATTTTCACAAATATGGTTTACTGTTCTGTTTTAAATATTCCAGATTGTTTAGTGGAATATCTTATTTGTAATGTGTAATTTCATCCCCATCATGTGATTTTAAGAAGGATTTGTTAGTTCTTCAGAAAGCCATCTCAAAAGCAGAGAAATTATTTCCCAAAGCAAATTTAATGATTGTAGGGGACTTTAATACCAAACTCTCCTCTTTTCTTTACCGGACGCATAGTTTTTTTGAACTTGATTCGCTTTGGGATTTTGCTAATCCGGTAATCCCCAATAAAAGGAGTGCCAAGTGCACCCCTTTACTTTTTGATTTGGAACTGGAATTAAATGAAGCATTAATTAATGGTAGGCTTAATGACCACCCCAAGGATAATTTTCAATGGCAGCATGGAGCTCCTAAGTCCCTATTAGATTGTGCCTTCATTTGTTACTTAGATTCTAAATTATTATTTAGTATCACTTCAGGTTCCAAATGTTTGGAGTGACCATCGCCAGTTATTGATTTGTCACAGGTTGTCAAATGACCTTTTAAAAGTTGATTCTGACAGTGACAGGATCTTAAGAACCCGTCTAAACAGGATTTACGTTATTTACCATCTCTTCCCTTTAGAATTTAGTTAGAAAAATTAGTAAAGTTTGACCAAACCTGGACGTCCTATTTCAAAACTACTATTCATCCTAGGAAAAAGCCTGGTCAATTTAAATAGCTTAAAAAGCAAGAAAGGGAAGCTCAAATAGCAAAATTATGGTGGTCCTTGCAAAGTGTTCTTGTTCCAAGAAATGCTAGTACATTTTGGTTCATCATTGCAAAGTGCTTGGGCAAAGACCACTCTAAAAAACCAATTCCATTGGATGAGTTTCACTGGAGGCCATATATGAAGCAACTGTATACAGGAAAAATGTATTCTTTGCTAGAACTGAAGTTTTTTCCTCCCAAAGTTTGGGAAGACCTGACTGTGGACGAAATCATCAATGCAATCAAAGGGTTGAAAAACTCTCGGGGGTCCTGCCTGGATAAAATTATTATAGGTATATTCAAATTTTGCCCCAGTTCTTGGGCTCTATACTTGAAATAACTCAATGATTACTGCTTAAATTCCAGAGCTAGCCCATCATGTCGAAAGGGTGGTATAATTACTCCTCTTTATAAAAAGGGTGATAGAAACAATCCTGAAAGCTACAGACCTATTTCCCCATTAGATATAATGGGTAAAATGTTTGCTGAATGTCTTTTTCACAAACTTTCTGAATGGGTAAATACAAAACATCTTCTCCCAATGGAACAGTGCAGTTTCAGGGATGTCTGTTCTATTACAGATGACATTCTAGCTTTAGTAATGATTGCTGAATATAATGGGAAGCTAAGGAAGGCCAAATGTTAGGTTGCTTTTGTTGATATTAGCAACTCATTTAATACATTTGACCGACTCCTACTTTTGAAAAAAATAATACATTGGAGCATTCCAGCTTTTTTACTAAGTCCACCGATATGTTTATATTCTGACAACTGGTTAAAAGTCTTACTCAGTTCTGGGTCTGACTATAACTCCAATATTGCAGTTCAAAATGGTCTTAAAGAAAGCTGCATTTTATCACGCCTGTTATTCTCCCTTTACCTGGCTAATTTTCCTGAACATATAAATACACTGAATACTCATCCTCCTAAATATGGGTTGAAACCAATGTCGGTATTATTGTATGCCGATTATTTGATTTGTTGTCTCTAACTCCTTTTGGCCTCCACAGATAATTAGATGCCTTAGCAGTTTACTCTTCTTCCCACAACTTAAGTGTGAATAAAGGGAAAACTAAAATTCTGGTGACGGGGGACCTGGGTTTGAAATCTCAAATAAATCGTTTTACGAGGGGGCCAAATTAGAAACAGTGTGAGTGCCTAATTATCTTGGGACACTTATCTCAAACAACCTTTCATTGTCTAGCTCTGTCAAGGGACAAATCTCAAATGCCATTGCAATTGGATTTGGCTTAAAAAAATTATTTTTCAACTTGGTGGGGGGTAGAGACATTTTCTTATTATTAAAAGAGTATGGGGCATATTATCAAGCCAGTTATCGCTGCGTTAGCGGCACGAAAGTGCTGCTAACGCGTTTTTTTTATCGCCCTATTACCAAGCTGTCGTTAACAAGCGTTAGCGACAGCTTTCCGGTGATAGCTGCCGGTTCTTCTATCACAGTGCATGGCAGCGACAGTTTCCGCTAATGAGATGCAAAGTAGGCGTTCCCTCTCAAAATTTCATGAAAAAAGTCGCTAACACACCATCGCACTATTACCAATGATGTCCCGGACCCGCAAAGCGATAAAAAAGGTCTCGCTAAGGCCCCTTAGCTGCTGGAAAATAAGACCTGAAATAAACAGGTCTAAAAATGGTAAAAATGGCGATAAAGGGAGGCATATAAGGGAGACTAGCCCAGACCCACATCTGAAGACCCACAGATGCCATGGAGGTACTAATCATTGAGCTTGGAGTCCCACGAAGGCAACAACCACCACCACCACTGCCACCTCCCCCAGGACCACCACCGAGGCAGTGCCAAAGAAGACAATGGGCCCTGCGCAGACGTCTCAGCCTCGCAGACCTGACGCCAGAGGATGTCATTGCCCACTACAGGCTCAAAAGGACATCCATCCAACACATCCTTAACCTGATAGGCCACAGGTTGATGCCACAAACACAGCGGGGAACCAACATCCCTCCGCAGACAAAGCTGCTAGCTGTGCTGCACATGTTGGCCTCTGGGACCTTTCAACCAACAACGGCCAGAGTCGGAGGAGTCTCACAGGCAGCTTTTCAATCTTCCTCCCGACTGTCTTGGATGGCATACTCAGCCTGATACCCCAGCACCTTCACTTCCCCAACACTGTGCAGGAACAGATTGAGACCAAGCAAGGATTCTACGCCATAGCCGGATTCCCACAGGTGTTGGGGGCAATTGACTGCACACATGTCCTACTTGTGCCCCCTGCGGACAGTGCACACATATACCGCAACAGAAAGCACACCCATTCAATGAATGTGCAGGCAATAGTGGACCACCGGGGACTGTTCACCAATGTCATAGCCAAGTTCCCAGGGAGTGTGCATGATTCCTACATCTTCCGACAGTCCATCATAAACCAGCGCTTCCAGGATGGCACATATGGAAATGCAGTGCTAGTCGGTAAGTACTAACGTTACCCATCACATGCCTCAACTTCACAGAGATGCAAATCATAAGTGTGAGAATGTACATGTCACAATCACACATACAACACGGTAATCAACATGCCCACATACCAGAAACAACAACACCAGGAACTGTGTGAACTGTGACTAGCTATGTAGACAAACCATCCTCAAATGCTTAGCCCCTCTGCCACTCATTAGCAAATGTGGGGAGAGGTCTGAACCATGTATGTGCGATGGAGGCACCCAATCCATAATGAAAGTATGAACACAAGGCCCAGTGTGTAGGTGTTGTGCTGGACAGTCGGGACTAAGCTGACCGCAGACGTGCCCATGTGGGCATATAGTGTGTTTCCGTAGCCCAGCCTGATGGCAATGACTGTGTGGGTCACTGTCTCACCCGACAATGGGGGGATCCATTAGAATGTTGCATGGAGGATGCAGAGGCAGGTGAAGCAGCTGCACGCCACTGCGTACACCTGTAGGTACATGGAGAGGGAGGAGTCCAATATGGGGCCTAGGTACCCAGAGTTGGGGTGGGGGCATCCGAAGGCGTTGGCCCACCAGGTGATGCCACATACTGATTGTTTTGATACGAGGATGAGGACTCATGTTTCCCCTGCGCATAGCACGCCCCAGCTGCTGATCATCCATGTTGCAACTCACAGCAATCCTACCTGGAAGCCCAGTTTAGTGTGTGGGCGTATTGTTGATGGTGAATATGAGCATCCTGTCCGTGTCGGTGGTGCTGTTTACTGGTATCCCCAAGCTTGCACCAGCTCCTCTACATGTGTCAGCAGATGCATCAGCCAACTTTGAGGTTATTTGGTGACCACGGTGGCATTCATTGCCTGCTGTATGTTGCAGTTGCATAGTGGGACAAGGGTGTATGCGCAGTTGGAGATACATGTCTGTAAAATGCGGCCTAGCGCCATTGGTGACGACTGCAGCATTGTGGGTGTTGCTGTTGATGGTGGTGTGTAGCATCTCCTCGGTGACTGAGCTACACCAACTTTGTGGGGGCCTGCATGTGGTCAACGGTGTCTTGGGGTACATCAACAAGGTGGTGCATGCGTAAGTGGTCAATACATGTGCGTTTAGTGGGGTCGAGGAACTGGACGAAGTCTACACATGCAAAGAAGCCATCAAAGTGTGCCCTGCCTTGTGGCTCAGTGTGGTGAAGATCTGGGACAGTCTGATGTCAGAAAACATTTCCCAGAGTCAAATGGATCTTGAGTAGTCGTGGCATGTGAGTTGGAGGCTACACTCACGAATGAGTAGATAGTCCAGGGAGTGGACAGTGTTGCGTCTGATGATGCTGATGGTGTGGGTGAAGCGTTCCTGCCCTCAATGGGCCCTGCATGCGAGGGGGCTGCTGACTGTTGATTTGTGGCAGCTCGGGACAGAAAACAGCATGTGTTGTGCGGTGGGGCAGGTCTGGCAGCAGCAGCAGCAGCAGAACTGAACGTGAACCGTGTCTGGTGTGGCCTATTGCCTTTTAAACGTTAACATGGCATTGACTGTGAGGAGGGTGGATGAGTGCCATCGATAGACGGTAGAAGAGCCAGTCATGCAACCGCGCAGCGCACACAATCTAATTGGCTTGGGGGAGGGAGTATCAACAGTGAGGCAATGTAATTTGCAGTGATGCTGGTAATCAGTCAGAAGCAACACATGGCTAACATGAAATCCAACATAGCACAAATGACACACCACAAAACCATCAACACCAACAACACAGCTGGCACAACCAATAATGTACACATCTCGCTTTCACATGTTACAGGTGACAAAGGATATGCACGATGCCCGTGGATGATGACACCCCTCCGAAATCCCACCACCCAGGCCCAGAGGCAGTATAATGCAGCCCACAGACGCACCCGGTCCATTGTGGAGCGCACATTTGGCGTGCTAAAGTCATGTTTCCGTTGCCTGGACATCACAGGTGGCAGACTGCTGTACAGCCCTGAAATGGTCAACAAAATCATCCTTGCATGTTGTGTATTGCACAATATATGTGTGCGCACCAATGCTCCATGGATTCAAGTGCCTGCTGCACCGGACGATGACCAGGATGATGATGAAGATGAGGCAGGTGGCACACACCCCACAGTAAATGCAGCAGGAACTGCCCGAAGGAACCGAATAATAAACAATTTCTTCAACTGAGCACGTCACATCGTGACAGTCCCCCTCCAATGTATCTCAGTGCAAAATGACCCCAATCACGGTTTGTGCCAATAAAAAACAATACACACATACCCTGTCTGCATGTTACTCTCCAGCATGAGTCCACACTCTGAAAAGTGTACGTTGCACAATAAGTGCAAAGAAAATCACAAAACTCCATTCATGCTGGGAATGTCTCCTCAGTACAGAGATGCTTTTCAGTGTGTCAAATGTGTAAGACTAGAGTCTTCATGGTGCAAACTGGGCTACCCAATTCAAAATTGTTGCGTGTCCTTTGTGTAAATCATTAAATATGGGTTGCCATCTGTGAATAAATGCCGGAGTGTGTACGTTGTGTAAAATAATGAAACTTCGGGAGTGCAATGGGGTAAAAGATGAAAAGAGGGCGTGCAATGGGGTAAAAGATGAAAATAGGGCGTGCAATGGGGTAAATTATGAAAATAGGGGGTGAAATGGGGTAAAAGATTAAAATAGGGCGTGCAATGGGGTAAAAGATGAAAATAGGGCGTGCAATGGGGCAAAATATGAAAATAGGGGGTGCAATGGGGTAAATTATGAAAATAGGGTGTGCAATGGGGTAAAAGATGAAAATAGGGTGTGCAATGGGGTAAAAGATGAAAATAGGGCGTGCAATGGGGCAAAATATGAAAATAGGGGTGCAATGGGGTAAAAGATGAAAATAGGGCGTGCAATGGGGTAAAATATGCTTTTCTGTGTGTCAGAAGCAATTCGCTTGGAAGCCACTTCCACCTCCAGATCAACAACCTCTACGACAAGTATGTGGACCACAAACTGGACGCAGCAGACGGACCACCAGCACCCCTGAGACACCAACCAGACAGCCATCTCTATATGGACACCAGGCACGGATGAAGACATCGCCTCCGCTATGAAAGGCATCCACTCGGGGGCCCACACAGGCCCCTGGCCCCCTCACATCTACGACAGAGCTGCATCTTCCATCGCACACGAACCACTGCGCAACATCAACATCACCTTCAACACATGCACGTTCACAGACAACTGGAAGCATGCCGAAAGTCATGCCCCTATGCCTTGTGACCCCCACAGGTGAGTAGCACACTTAAAATGTCCCTGATTGATTGATGGTTCTCTTGTTAGATATGCAATTATGGTGTGACCTGTGTTGAATGTTGCAAGTTAGGGTGTCATGTGTTGTGAAACATTATTTTCATGGTGTCATTTGAGTGCTAACCAACCCTATCATGTTGTTACAGACTGCACATCAGTGTATTGATTTGCTCTTAGCGTGCAGATCTGGCCGCAAACACGAAAAAGCGATCTTTTTTTCATCCACCCGATGTTAAAATACATCGCACAACACTTTGTGAAATTCTAAAGATTACTCATGTGACCATTTGCGTGCAGATTTTCTACGCTTACTCAAAGACGGGCCGCAAAGAGACAGGAAGTGATGTCTGCATGCTTCCTGTCTACTGGAGTAGTGTTCTGCACTTTCAGTTTCTCTTTTGAGCACATTGCTGGTGATTGTGGAGAGTGTTGGAGGTTTTTGGTGGTGTGTGCTGCAGTTTAGAGATTTTGAGAGTGTTGCTGTGTCCTGTGTCCTGTTGATAGTGTCTGTGAAGTGTTGTGTACTGATTTATTGTGTTTTACTGTCTCCTGTCCTCAATTTTGTTGGGTGTCTGTCTTGGGGTAGTACAGTTACATTGTTGTTGGGGATATTTTAGAGGGTATTTTTTTTTCTGGCTGTGGGCTCACAGGTGTGCAGGGAGATGCCGGGTGTGGGCAGGGAGGGTAGGATGTCCGAGGGGGCATTGGGGGGCTTCCTGTGGCTGATTAAATTCCACCTGCCCCTGATGTTGGAGAGGGGAGGCCGTATCCTGCAAGGATACAATGTGACTGTGCGGAAGATTAGGTGGGAGCGTGTGCGGGTGCATATGCTCAGGTTCTTTGGAGTGGACCGTAACGTGCACCAGTGGAAGCACCGCTGGCAGGACATGCTTGCACGTGAAGCTGACCTCTTGGACTACGTGGGAGTGATGACAGGCCTAAAGGGTGGTAAGCACAAACTCCACATTTAATCGTGTAGACTGTAAGGAATGAAAATTACGACTTGTGTGACACTGGTGTCAAAGTGAGAAATGGTTGCTGATTGAGGTGGGAGTCGCAATGCGTTTGCGCATCATGTTGGCACATCCGAGACACAACGCAGCATCACATTGACAAGCATATGTTGCAAGTCTGTGTCACCCACTGCGCTGGACCAACACTTAGCACTGTACTGCCATAGCTGGCACACCTGCGCTAAATGTGCGTGCAGGCAGAAGATTGTTTGGGTACGGCATGGGTGACTGTACATGAACTATCCATGGAATTGTCCATGTGAGCTGTGTGCTGGCCAAAAGATAGAGTCAAAATGCTGGCCTCATGATTTGTGTTACGTTTAAGGGTGGGCAAAGCACTACGCTACGCTCGCGTAGTTTGCGAAGTTTGCGCTACTTCGCACTACGCGAATTGCACGTAGCACAGTGCAAACACGCGTAGCGTAGTGCAGCAGTCATTTTTTGCTTGCTCGCGGTCCTCAATGTCAAGTTGGCGACCGCGAGCAAGCAAAATGACATCCCGGTGAGACTTTTTCCTCGTTCGCGATCAGCAACATCAAGTTGCCGATCGCGAGCATGGAAAATAAACCTCCCGGCGAGATTCTCAACGCGGGGAGGTCAGGTTTCTCATTGCGAGTGGTCGCGTATGCTCGCGATGAGAAACTACCAGTCCGCGTTGAGAAAGCTGCAGCTCGAGTACAAGTCTACTCGAGCGGCAGTAAAAGACAGCTCGCACTGTGCAAGATGCCGTTTTCAATGATTGCACAGTGCGGACAAGCATCCGGCACTGTGCAATCATCGCGAACAGCGCACTACGCAGTTCGCGTAGTGCTACGCGTGGCTCGCGTAGTGCGAAGTGCACTTCGCGTAGCTTCGCGTAGCTTCGCGTAGCGCTACTTCGCGAACTACGCCCAGGGTTAGTTACGTTAGCTACGCTGCCCTGTGAACATAGTTGCTGTGTGACAAAGTATTGTATAGGGACAAATGGTCTAAGGAAAGTGGACATCTCCAGATTGTCATACACCAACAACCTCTGTGTAACTGCTTTGTGCAATCTGCAGCAACTCAAACGTACAAAGTGCATGTAGAACATCATGATGCATGTAGTAATGGTACCTTGTGGATGACTCACACTACGAGTATGGGCATGTTAGCTAGCATTACAGTCTTGTCTGTCCCAAATCAGCAGTCACAGGTCTGGTGTGAATGGCAGTCAAAGTTGACCCAATCATGTAGTCAACATCAAACGCCACACTACAGTTACGTAGCATTTGCTGTCATGGTGATGATTGGTATGAGGAATACAACACATATAAATTGAGGTCCAATACCAACACATATTTCTTTACTTGTCTCACAGATGGACGAGCGCCAATCACACAGGGGGACATCGACAGCTTCGAGGACACACACGCCACTGGTGAGTTGGAACGTAATTGACTTGCATGTTGCGGTGGCATGGATGTCTGGGTCAAATGATCAACTTTGCAGTATGAAGTATGGGTGTGTATCACACTACCTTGCCTACAGTGTGATGATGTATTGTGGAAGTCAGCAGTGTGCACCAATCGGTAAGTGACTTTGGACAAATGCATTGGTCTCAAAGTTGTGACTTGGCCCATCCCCAGTCAGTGACACACATTGAAAGTAAGGTGCATATCATCGAGCTCATATCGCAAAGTAAACGTAACTGTCATCGAAGTTGTGTTGTCAATAGGGGCCTAGCATCATGATCGAAGCAGCGTTAATACATTCCACGTGTATTAACGCCTACTTGTCAATGAGGTACACTGTCACGCTGTGTTGAGTGTGAAAGGGGCGTGCATTGGGGGTTGTGGTTGGCGTTCCACAGCAACACCCATTGTATTTGAGGCTGCCCCCTAAGTCCAAGTGTGGCATTCATAGTTGGCAGCGCACAATTTACCAACAATGACATCCCGATTGTAATCTGGGCAAATGAGCAGGAATGCTTTTTGCTCATCATGTTTGTTTTTTACATGTGAGCTGCTTTGTGCAGCACACATGGGAATAGTAAATTGACATGGTGTGTATAAGTACAGCAAGGTGGCCCTTCCAGTACATACATAAACATACTTCATTATTCCCCAATGTATCTTTCCTGTGTGCTGCACAAAGCAGCAGACATGAAAGTTACAAAATGGCATTTTAGGTTTGTTTATGTGCCGGAAGGAACTCCTCCCTACACATGAACAAACCTCCCTGCTCGCAGACACCCTTGCACTCTGGTGCAAGATTGCCTGTGTTGGCGCAGACTTTATGAACCGCACACATGTGCTGGGGGACACACATGCCTGCACATGGGCATTGTACCTATCATGCAGCACTGTGTCACTGGAGAGGATGAGGGTGGGGCTACACACGGGGGCTAATGCTTCCCTCCTCCAATTGCTTGTACATGTCACCCTCAGCCCGGGTATGTAATGGCACAATCGTTTGGCACTGTCAGCCTAATGTGGTAGTGACAGTACATGTACCATGCAATGCACTGTCATGTCAGTCTCCCCAGCATGTAGTCACTGATCCATGCTTCAACATGTCGTTGTCAAGGTCACTTGCTGACTTCACATAGTTACGCTGGAGTGTAGGCTCCCATGTTTAAGTGATCTTGTATTACAGATGTGTATGGAGGAAATTGAAATTGTCTAAGGGACTCAAATTTGCCTTTGTGTATATTTTACAGACAACATGACGCCAGGCCAACTACATGCCTTCCAGGTGCGGAAGGACCGTTTCCGACATGTTAAGAAGGTTGCAAAGGGGTACCGCAACATGGGCAAGAGGTACCAGGAGGAACGGAAGAAGGGTACATGGAAGGCGGTGCCCGAGCATGCCCAGACTGTCACACAGCCCATCCCAGGCCCCTCAGGCGTCAGTGGTGGGTCCCAGCCGGGACAGGTGGCACATCCCCCTACGGCCACCCCCCCAAGGCACAGTCCCACCTGCAACTGGGGATCAAGTGGTCCCATATACATTGCGGGACAGGAGGCTCCTTCAGGACATTGTTGTGTCCCTGGCTGAGATCAGGCGTGAATTGTCTGATGTGAACAGACAAGTAACAGACATTAAGCAACACTTTGGACTGCCATGATGGCTGGACCTGTTGGACCCCATCCCCCTCTTCTCCCTTCCCCCAATGTTTTAAAATCTATTATTATGTAGTGTTAGGTTAGTAATTTAATTGTTAGGTAGTGTAGTTTTAGTGTAGGTTATAGTTAGTGTTAGCTTCTTAGGTAGATTTTAGATTTTAATTATTAATCCGTATTTGGGGATAAGTTTCTTTTTCCTTTGGGTGGGGGGTTGATGTGTTTTTTGTTCATAAAAATAAAAAATAAAAAATAAAAATATATCTTTGTGTAGGTTACATGTGTAGTTAGTTTATGTATAGCTTAGATGTCTTTGTCCTATCTCGTGGTGTGCCTTAAGGGTGGGAGGGGGGTTGATGTCTAGGATATGTTGTTGCGTGTTTAGGATCAGTTAGGGTAGATAGTTTAGGTAAGTAAAATTTTTATAGTTAGTTTAGATTTTAGTAGTAGTTATAGTGATAAGTGTTAGTTTAGGTTACTTCAATATTTTTATTGTTCAAATAAAAGTTTGATACTTTGGATTTCTGCTTGCACTTATGTCAGGGATGATGTTGTGGAGTGTGGCTCATTCCATTGTATGCAACTCTTGCCATCACTGGACTATCCATTGGAATCGCTAAGTCTGCTCATGCCATGTAAGTTTGCAGGATGTATTGTGTCAGGATACCTTAGATGTGAGCATACTGAACTTGCATGGATGACAGGGTGTCAATTTGGATTTACGTCCTAGTCTAGGGACAGTCGTCTGTGACGTTCTACATCTTCAGTGTGACTCACGGAATTGGACAGCACATTGTTGCCCATTTTGCACACAACCTAGTAAGATGGCATGGCAAGTGAATACAGTTAGCTACTGTTATCTATCATGGAGATGGATGTATGCGCCAGGTTCCACAGATTCCGTCACACACCTGCATGTCAGATGCTC
Source organism: Calotriton arnoldi (assembly GCA_963921515.1). Classification (NCBI taxonomy): domain Eukaryota; kingdom Metazoa; phylum Chordata; class Amphibia; order Caudata; family Salamandridae; genus Calotriton; species Calotriton arnoldi. The sequence goes on from CAWUFW010017019.1 coordinate 197,610, forward strand.
CTGGCGCAGAGTCCATCTACATTGCACAGACCTAGCCACACTTGCTGCGTAGTGCCAGTGTGTCCGCTTCCTTTGCAAGATATGTTCCTGTGCATGTACGCTCACTCTCCGGACCATGCATGATTTTTTAGGATTCAGTATGCATTGTGTACAGGACATGGAACAACAGTGTTCCTAATGCACAAAAGTAATCTGAGAGTAAGTGATGACTTAACATTTTACGTTACTCACAAATGGCTTTTAGGAGTAGTGCATTTTGGTTTACAGAGTTCACATCTCCTAAATGCCTTTCGTGACTCACTGGACTTGTCAAGTTTTGATTTTGCCCCAGCTGACGTTTGGGTGGTGGCACACTATTCTGCTGCACACAAGGGGGGAAATGTTGCATTGCTCCCTGTGGTGACAGTGTCATGGAGACTTGTCCCAGCTGTTACTTCTGCCATTGGCTCATGGTGATGCCGCCCTTGAAATGTTGGCTGTGCATCTGACTATATGCTGAGTACAGTGCCACACACATCCCTACACACATTGCCCGATACGCTCGCAGTGGTCACAGCATGAGAGGGGTCATATTTTAGGTTGCATCGTTTGTCGACAGGGAGGGGCTGACTGACGCCTTGCACTTTGGGGTGAGCCCTATTTGCAAATCTACTTAACTGAGGCAGACATTGTGGTTCCGTATGTGTATGGTGGACATGTGCCCTTCCGTGTCTTCATCAATGTGAATATGCTGTGCAAAGTTTTGGGATGTGACATGCAATGTGCACCATCACAACAGGCTTGATCCACCACGTAGTGTGTGAGTAGATATGCCAAGAGATATTTGTTTACAAGTGTTAAGGAGGACACAACTTGTGGCCTGCAACAGACTAGGACATTTTAGCACACATGCCTTTTCCTTAAAGGACGTGGGGCTAGGTTGGTATATTGCTAGATGGTTGTTTTGGAGCAATGGGGGCAGAGCTAGTTCACACATACATCACCATCTCACTGCCTATCTGTATCAGGTAAAACAGGTACATTGCTCGTATTTCCCTTGGTGTACCTTTTGGTTGAATCAGTGTCCTAACACTTTTTACATACTTCTATACTTGATTGGTCAAGAACCACACACATCTGTGTGAGTTAAACAATTTTATTTACATTCAGAGGATGAACACTGGACCAGTGCTTGGCTATACATGCCCACATTGCATGGATGCCCATTGGAGGGCCTGGCAGAGTCATTTGGTGGAAACAGGTCCAAGGGAAGAGGCATAGTTCAGTCTGCAGGCTGATTGCAGTGGCATTGGCAAGAAAAAAGTGATATGGTAGTCCATGTGGAGGTCCAAGGTGATTGTCGGGGGACAGTGGAAGACAGTGCAAGAAGATCTTCTGTGGCATGATACTAAGCCCGGCACCAAGGAGAAAACTTGCCTTTTGGCGCCGATGGATGCTACCGCTTTCTCCTTAGCACAAATGCACTATCATCCTCCTCTTCGTCCTCTGATGTGTCATGTGCCTCACATGTGGGTGGTGGTATAGTGGGTGCAGTAATGTGAGGCACTGACACATCAGGTGGTGGAGCTGAGGATGTGGAAGCAGCAGCAGCATTCATCGGTGCCAGACCTTGTGGCAGCAATGAAGCTATGAGCAGGTGCAGGGCATGATAGATCCCTGCAACATCGCTCTGGTGTGCGGCCCTGGCAGCCATATCTTGTGCCTGCATCCGCTCCATGCTCTCCATTATCCGACAGATGTTGGCCAAATCCTGGCTGACATTGCTGGAGCCACTCTGACCAGACAGTTGTTGTGGTCTCTGAATCATGCCTCCAGCAATGTCAGCCATGGACCGATGGAGAGCATCGAGCGGGCTGTGGGTGTCCGTGATCTTCTGCATGTGGTCCCGGAGGGGACTCAGACACCCATGTATGGCCTCAAGTTTGTCCGCCAGGCTCTCGAACCCCACCCGCACCTGTTCCGCCATCTCCCGCTGGACCTCTAGCACATGGCGTTGGAAGGCCAGGTGTGGGTCCTCGAGGTCCTGGGAGGCAGCTGTGGTGGGAGGTGCTTGCTGCAGGTTGGTTTGTGCAGGGGGTGGGGTTGCCGCAATGCTGCTGGGTTGCCCTGCTCCTGGAGGTGGGGTGCTGAGGGAGTCTAGCAGATGTTGGAGTTCTACCTGATTGATGGTGTGGTAATCCTCCTCATCAGCAGGGAAGATTGGGCCAGTCTGCTGTCCAGGAGGTGATGTCTCTCCCTCAGCAATGTGATAGTGGAGATACAGTTTAACAGTGTTTGTCATGTACAATCATGCATTGGATGAGTTTACAAGCAGACTGCAGGACAGTGTCCATTCATACTGTTTTGGAGGAGATGCCTATTTGTTGCAGGATAGTGATGATTTTGAGGACATTGCGGATGTGATGTTGTAGTTGTACATTGTCATCTCACAGTTTCCAGCTATGACAAATGCGATTGTACAATATCTACACACAAGCGTCACAAGTTGCGTCCTCTGTTCATTTGTGTGAGTAATGCAATTTGGCCCACATTACATAGCAGTCAATGTTGATGAGCTCAGATTTGTCTGTGTGTGCACTGCATTGTGTGATGGTGGCACCTGCAGCTTTGGTTTAGTTGCCCGTTATACCTTTCAGGCAGTGATCCTTTCAGTGCTATGCATTTACAATGCTGGGATGAGGCAAACTGGGTGGAATATGGGTCTTGGTCAGAGTTTGGAGAGTTGTGCATTGTTTGACATCAAATGTCTTGTTTACGTCAGGGGTTGTATGTACACGAGGATGTGTCAGAGTGTGACTTGCTTGTTTAAGGATGTTGTCCACACTCAGCCACCTCAGTGTTAGTATGTTGGGCCTGCAGGCATGCTATTCATCATGCACTGTCACTTGCCTTTTCACTCTGGCTCACGGACACGCAGCATTGCAGGGTACTGCACATGTGCATGTGTTTTGTGCAAGTATAGTTATGTGTGAGTAGGGCACCCTTTTGGCACATTAGCAATGAGAGCTTACTTGCTGTATCAACATGTGCTGCACTATGTAGTACACATGGACATCCATGTTGCTTTGTCTATTGTGATTTGTCTTGTGTGCATGTCGTCCTTTATGTTTTTTCTTGCATGCATTGCTTACTGCCCTCCGTTTGGCTTACCCGTTGTGAGTATGGTTCGGCATGAGTTTCGATTGTTATTGCTGTCTGAACAGACAGGGGCATGTTACCAAGAAAGTGGCAGGGAGAGGCGTTAGCCATCTTGGCTTCACGGCTCTCGCCACCACTTTGGTAACGCCAGGCTGCACCATGTTGACAAGGATATGGTGCAGCCTGGCGTTTCCCCCTGCGATGTCACTAATTTACACAGCTTAGCGCCAGCGCAGGCACCCTTGCACCAGGTTTGTTAATGTGTAGGAAGTAGTTCCTTCCTGCACATGAACAAACCTAAGAAGGCATTTTGTAACTTTCATGTGTGCTGCTTCGTGCACACACATGGAAGTTACAAATTGGCATTTTGTAGTAAGGGACACCTTCCTTTACATGAACATACCATGGTATTTTTCTTTTTCCACGTGGGCTGCGCAAGGCAGCACACATGACACAAGCAAAAACAAGGAGATTTAATGCATTTCTCCTCGCTTTGCAACCTTAGGCCCAGGATTTTTCTGGTGTTAAGATCAGCACTGCCACCTATACTCACCTAACTTGATAATGGATGGCAGCGTCAACTTCAATGGGAGTTGTGGTGGGACGCCCACCACAACACCCACCTCACGCCCCCTTTCACACAAAGTTTAGCGTGAAAGGGGCCCTATTCTCAAGGCAGCGTAGATAATGGTGCACTGACCCTATCGCCACCCCAACATCACAAATGAGTGACGTTGTGGTGGCGATAGGGGCTTGATAATATGCCCCATAGTGTCAACACCCATTACCCTCAAGGTTGAGCCCACGTGTGGTGTGTAAGTGATCAGTTTTCTGATGTATGCGCATTTCATGATGCCTATTTATGGTGCTCAGCGATACCAAAGGGGATAATGGATGGAGCGTTAGAGCAAATCAAACACTCACCCTCAGTCAACTGATCTGGGTTTAATCCATCATCATTCTTTAGCTCACTCCACCACCCCAGTTCAGACATGGCCATATGCAAATCAGTCTGACCCTGTGCCTCATGGGAACAGTCCAGCCCGAACTGCCAAGCCATGTCTTCCCTGGACCGGAAACAAGCATCCTGGGACCGGTTTCGGGTTCATAACCCTCATCAGCCAGGCTATCTTGAATCCAGTGGCAAAGTGAGCAAGGGACCCACGTCTGGGCATACCCTGCCAACTTAGGGCGAACAAAGCGATACCAAAGGGGATAATGGACGGAGCGGTAGAGCAAATCAAACACTCACCCCCAGTCAACTGATCTGGGTTTAATCCATCATCATTCTTTAGCTCACTCCACCACCCCAGTTCAGACATGGCCATATGCAAATCAGTCTGACCTTGTGCCTCATGGGAACAGTCCAGCCCGAACTGCCAAGCCATGTCTTCCCTGGACCGGAAACAAGCATCCTGGGACCGGTTTCGGGTTCATAACCCTCATCAGCCAGGCTATCTTGAATCCAGTGGCAAAGTGAGCAAGGGACCCACGTCTGGGCATACCCTGCCAACTTAGGGCGAACAAAGCGATACCAAAGGGGATAATGGACGGAGCGGTAGAGCAAATCAAACACTCACCCCCAGTCAACTGATCTGGGTTTAATCCATCATCATTCTTTAGCTCACTCCACCACCCCAGTTCAGACATGGCCATATGCAAATCAGTCTGACCCTGTGCCTCATGGGAACAGTCCAGCCCGAACTGCCAAGCCATGTCTTCCCTGGACCGGAAACAAGCATCCTGGGACCGGTTTCGGGTTCATAACCCTCATCAGCCAGGCTATATTGAATCCAGTGGCAAAGTGAGCAAGGGACCCACGTCTGGGCATACCCTGCCAACTTAGGGCGAACAAAGCGATACCAAAGGGGATAATGGACGGAGCGTTAGAGCAAATCAAACACTCACCCCCAGTCAACTGATCTGGGTTTAATCCATCATCATTCTTTAGCTCACTCCACCACCCCAGTTCAGACATGGCCATATGCAAATCAGTCTGACCCTGTGCCTCATGGGAACAGTCCAGCCCGAACTGCCAAGCCATGTCTTCCCTGGACCGGAAACAAGCATCCTGGGACCGGTTTCCGGTTCATAACCCTCATCAGCCAGGCTATCTTGAATCCAGTGGCAAAGTGAGCAAGGGACCCACGTCTGGGCATACCCTGCCAACTTAGGGTGAACAAAGCGATACCAAAGGGGATAATGGACGGAGCGTTAGAGCAAATCAAACACGCACCCCCAGTCAACTGATCTGGGTTTAATCCATCATCATTCTTTAGCTCACTCCACCACCCCAGTTCAGACATGGCCATATGCAAATCAGTCTGACCCTGTGCCTCATGGGAACAGTCCAGCCCGAACTGCCAAGCCATGTCTTCCCTGGACCGGAAACAAGCATCCTGGGACCGGTTTCGGGTTCATAACCCTCATCAGCCAGGCTATCTTGAATCCAGTGGCAAAGTGAGAAAGGGACCCACGTCTGGGACTACCCTGCCAACTTAGGGCGAACAAAGCGATACCAAAGGGGATAATGGACGGAGCGTTAGAGCAAATCAAACACTCACCCCCAGTCAACTGATCTGGGTTTAATCCATCATCATTCTTTAGCTCACTCCACCACCCCAGTTCAAACATGGCCATATGCAAATCAGTCTAACCCTGTGCCTCATGGGAACAGTCCAGCCCGAACTGCCAAGCCATGTCTTCCCTGGACCGGAAACAAGCATCCTGGGACCGGTTTCGGGTTCATAACCCTCATCAGCCAGGCTATCTTGAATCCAGTGGCAAAGTGAGCAAGGGACCCATGTCTGGGCATACCCTGCCAACTTAGGGCGAACAAAGCGATACCAAAGGGGATGATGGACGGAGCGTTAGAGAAAATCAAACACTCACCCCCAGTCAACTGATCTGGGTTTAATCCATCATCATTCTTTAGCTCACTCCACCACCCCAGTTCAGACATGGCCATATGCAAATCAGTCTGACCCTGTGCCTCATGGGAACAGTCCAGCCCGACCTGCCAAGCCATGTCTTCCCTGGACCGGAAACAAGCATCCTGGGACCGGTTTTGGGTTCATAACCCTCATCAGCCAGGCTATCTTGAATCCAGTGGCAAAGTGAGCAAGGGACCCACGTCTGGGACTACCCTGCCAACTTAGGGCGAACAAAGCGATACCAAAGGGGATAATGGACGGAGCGTTAGAGCAAATCAAACACTCACCCCCAGTTAACTGATCTGGGTTTAATCCATCATCATTCTTTAGCTCACTCCACCACCCCAGTTCAAACATGGCCATATGCAAATCAGTCTAACCCTGTGCCTCATGGGAACAGTCCAGCCCGAACTGCCAAGCCATGTCTTCCCTGGACCGGAAACAAGCATCCTGGGACCGGTTTCGGGTTCATAACCCTCATCAGCCAGGCTATCTTGAATCCAGTGGCAAAGTGAGCAAGGGACCCATGTCTGGGCATACCCTGCCAACTTAGGGCGAACAAAGCGATACCAAAGGGGATGATGGACGGAGCGTTAGAGCAAATCAAACACTCACCCCCAGTCAACTGATCTGGGTGTAAACCATCATCATTCTTTAGCTCACTCCACCACCCCAGTTCAGACATGGCCATATGCGAATCAGTCTGACCATGTGCCTCATGGGAACAGTCCAGCCCGAACTGCCAAGCCATGTCTTCCCTGGACCGGAAACAAGCATCCTGGGACCGGTTTCCGGTTCATAACCCTCATCAGCCAGGCTATCTTGAATCCAGTGGCAAAGTGAGCAAGGGACCCACGTCTGGGCATACCCTGCCAACTTAGGGTGAACAAAGCGATACCAAAGGGGATAATGGACGGAGCGTTAGAGCAAATCAAACACTCACCCCCAGTCAACTGATCTGGGTTTAATCCATCATCATTCTTTAGCTCACTCCACCACCCCAGTTCAGACATGGCCATATGCAAATCAGTCTGACCCTGTGCCTCATGGGAACAGTCCAGCCCGAACTGCCAAGCCATGTCTTCCCTGGACCGGAAACAAGCATCCTGGGACCGGTTTCGGGTTCATAACCCTCATCAGCCAGGCTATCTTGAATCCAGTGGCAAAGTGAGCAAGGGACCCACGTCTGGGACTACCCTGCCAACTTAGGGCGAACAAAGCGATACCAAAGGGGATAATGGACGGAGCGTTAGAGCAAATCAAACACTCACCCCCAGTCAACTGATCTGGGTTTAATCCATCATCATTCTTTAGCTCACTCCACCACCCCAGTTCAAACATGGCCATATGCAAATCAGTTTAACCCTGTGCCTCATGGGAACAGTCCAGCCCGAACTGCCAAGCCATGTCTTCCCTGGACCGGAAACAAGCATCCTGGGACCGGTTTCGGGTTCATAACCCTCATCAGCCAGGCTATCTTGAATCCAGTGGCAAAGTGAGCAAGGGACCCATGTCTGGGCATACCCTGCCAACTTAGGGCGAACAAAGCGATACCAAAGGGGATGATGGACGGAGCGTTAGAGAAAATCAAACACTCACCCCCAGTCAACTGATCTGGGTTTAATCCATCATCATTCTTTAGCTCACTCCACCACCCCAGTTCAGACATGGCCATATGCAAATCAGTCTGACCCTGTGCCTCATGGGAACAGTCCAGCCCGAACTGCCAAGCCATGTCTTCCCTGGACCGGAAACAAGCATCCTGGGACCGGTTTCCGGTTCATAACCCTCATCAGCCAGGCTATCTTGAATCCAGTGGCAAAGTGAGCAAGGGACCCACGTCTGGGCATACCCTGCCAACTTAGGGTGAACAAAGCGATACCAAAGGGGATAATGGACGGAGCGTTAGAGCAAATCAAACACTCACCCCCAGTCAACTGATCTGGGTTTAATCCATCATCATTCTTTAGCTCACTCCACCACCCCAGTTCAGACATGGCCATATGCAACTCAGTCTGACCCTGTGCCTCATGGGAACAGTCCAGCCCGACCTGCCAAGCCATGTCTTCCCTGGACCGGAAACAAGCATCCTGGGACCGGTTTTGGGTTCATAACCCTCATCAGCCAGGCTATCTTGAATCCAGTGGCAAAGTGAGCAAGGGACCCACGTCTGGGACTACCCTGCCAACTTAGGGCGAACAAAGCGATACCAAAGGGGATAATGGACGGAGCGTTAGAGCAAATCAAACACTCACCCCCAGTCAACTGATCTGGGTTTAATCCATCATCATTCTTTAGCTCACTCCACCACCCCAGTTCAAACATGGCCATATGCAAATCAGTCTAACCCTGTGCCTCATGGGAACAGTCCAGCCCGAACTGCCAAGCCATGTCTTCCCTGGACCGGAAACAAGCATCCTGGGACCGGTTTCGGGTTCATAACCCTCATCAGCCAGGCTATCTTGAATCCAGTGGCAAAGTGAGCAAGGGACCCATGTCTGGGCATACCCTGCCAACTTAGGGCGAACAAAGCGATACCAAAGGGGATGATGGACGGAGCGTTAGAGAAAATCAAACACTCACCCCCAGTCAACTGATCTGGGTTTAATCCATCATCATTCTTTAGCTCACTCCACCACCCCAGTTCAGACATGGCCATATGCAAATCAGTCTGACCCTGTGCCTCATGGGAACAGTCCAGCCCGAACTGCCAAGCCATGTCTTCCCTGGACCGGAAACAAGCATCCTGGGACCGGTTTCCGGTTCATAACCCTCATCAGCCAGGCTATCTTGAATCCAGTGGCAAAGTGAGCAAGGGACCCACGTCTGGGCATACCCTGCCAACTTAGGGTGAACAAAGCGATATCAAAGGGGATAATGGACGGAGCGTTAGAGCAAATCAAACACTCACCCCCAGTCAACTGATCTGGGTTTAATCCATCATCATTCTTTAGCTCACTCCACCACCCCAGTTCAGACATGGCCATATGCAACTCAGTCTGACCCTGTGCCTCATGGGAACAGTCCAGCCCGACCTGCCAAGCCATGTCTTCCCTGGACCGGAAACAAGCATCCTGGGACCGGTTTTGGGTTCATAACCCTCATCAGCCAGGCTATCTTGAATCCAGTGGCAAAGTGAGCAAGGGACCCACGTCTGGGACTACCCTGCCAACTTAGGGCGAACAAAGCGATACCAAAGGGGATAATGGACGGAGCGTTAGAGCAAATCAAACACTCACCCCCAGTTAACTGATCTGGGTTTAATCCATCATCATTCTTTAGCTCACTCCACCACCCCAGTTCAAACATGGCCATATGCAAATCAGTCTAACCCTGTGCCTCATGGGAACAGTCCAGCCCGAACTGCCAAGCCATGTCTTCCCTGGACCGGAAACAAGCATCCTGGGACCGGTTTCGGGTTCATAACCCTCATCAGCCAGGCTATCTTGAATCCAGTGGCAAAGTGAGCAAGGGACCCATGTCTGGGCATACCCTGCCAACTTAGGGCGAACAAAGCGATACCAAAGGGGATGATGGACGGAGCGTTAGAGCAAATCAAACACTCACCCCCAGTCAACTGATCTGGGTGTAAACCATCATCATTCTTTAGCTCACTCCACCACCCCAGTTCAGACATGGCCATATGCGAATCAGTCTGACCATGTGCCTCATGGGAACAGTCCAGCCCGAACTGCCAAGCCATGTCTTCCCTGGACCGGAAACAAGCATCCTGGGACCGGTATCGGGTTCATAACCCTCATCAGCCAGGCTATCTTGAATCCAGTGGCAAAGTGAGCAAGGGGCCTACGTCTGGGCATACCCTGCCAACTTAGGGCGAACAAAGCGATACCAAAGGGGATGATGGACGGAGCGTTAGAGCAAATCAAACACTCACCCCCAGTCAACTGATCTGGGTTTAATCCATCATCATTCTTTAGCTCACTCCACCACCCCAGTTCAGACATGGCCATATGCAAATCAGTCTGACCCTGTGCCTCATGGGAACAGTCCAGCCCGAACTGCCAAGCCATGTCTTCCCTGGACCGGAAACAAGCATCCTGGGACCGGTTTCGGGTTCATAACCCTCATCAGCCAGGCTATATTGAATCCAGTGGCAAAGTGAGCAAGGGACCCACGTCTGGGCATACCCTGCCAACTTAGGGCGAACAAAGCGATACCAAAGGGGATAATGGACGGAGCGTTAGAGCAAATCAAACACTCACCCCCAGTCAACTGATCTGGGTTTAATCCATCATCATTCTTTAGCTCACTCCACCACCCCAGTTCAGACATGGCCATATGCAAATCAGTCTGACCCTGTGCCTCATGGGAACAGTCCAGCCCGAACTGCCAAGCCATGTCTTCCCTGGACCGGAAACAAGCATCCTGGGACCGGTTTCCGGTTCATAACCCTCATCAGCCAGGCTATCTTGAATCCAGTGGCAAAGTGAGCAAGGGACCCACGTCTGGGCATACCCTGCCAACTTAGGGTGAACAAAGCGATACCAAAGGGGATAATGGACGGAGCGTTAGAGCAAATCAAACACTCACCCCCAGTCAACTGATCTGGGTTTAATCCATCATCATTCTTTAGCTCACTCCACCACCCCAGTTCAGACATGGCCATATGCAAATCAGTCTGACCCTGTGCCTCATGGGAACAGTCCAGCCCGAACTGCCAAGCCATGTCTTCCCTGGACCGGAAACAAGCATCCTGGGACCGGTTTCGGGTTCATAACCCTCATCAGCCAGGCTATCTTGAATCCAGTGGCAAAGTGAGCAAGGGACCCACGTCTGGGACTACCCTGCCAACTTAGGGCGAACAAAGCGATACCAAAGGGGATAATGGACGGAGCGTTAGAGCAAATCAAACACTCACCCCCAGTCAACTGATCTGGGTTTAATCCATCATCATTCTTTAGCTCACTCCACCACCCCAGTTCAAACATGGCCATATGCAAATCAGTTTAACCCTGTGCCTCATGGGAACAGTCCAGCCCGAACTGCCAAGCCATGTCTTCCCTGGACCGGAAACAAGCATCCTGGGACCGGTTTCGGGTTCATAACCCTCATCAGCCAGGCTATCTTGAATCCAGTGGCAAAGTGAGCAAGGGACCCATGTCTGGGCATACCCTGCCAACTTAGGGCGAACAAGCGATACCAAAGGGGATGATGGACGGAGCGTTAGAGAAAATCAAACACTCACCCCCAGTCAACTGATCTGGGTTTAATCCATCATCATTCTTTAGCTCACTCCACCACCCCAGTTCAGACATGGCCATATGCAAATCAGTCTGACCCTGTGCCTCATGGGAACAGTCCAGCCCGAACTGCCAAGCCATGTCTTCCCTGGACCGGAAACAAGCATCCTGGGACCGGTTTCCGGTTCATAACCCTCATCAGCCAGGCTATCTTGAATCCAGTGGCAAAGTGAGCAAGGGACCCACGTCTGGGCATACCCTGCCAACTTAGGGTGAACAAAGCGATACCAAAGGGGATAATGGACGGAGCGTTAGAGCAAATCAAACACTCACCCCAGTCAACTGATCTGGGTTTAATCCATCATCATTCTTTAGCTCACTCCACCACCCCAGTTCAGACATGGCCATATGCAACTCAGTCTGACCCTGTGCCTCATGGGAACAGTCCAGCCCGACCTGCCAAGCCATGTCTTCCCTGGACCGGAAACAAGCATCCTGGGACCGGTTTTGGGTTCATAACCCTCATCAGCCAGGCTATCTTGAATCCAGTGGCAAAGTGAGCAAGGGACCCACGTCTGGGACTACCCTGCCAACTTAGGGCGAACAAAGCGATACCAAAGGGGATAATGGACGGAGCGTTAGAGCAAATCAAACACTCACCCCCAGTTAACTGATCTGGGTTTAATCCATCATCATTCTTTAGCTCACTCCACCACCCCAGTTCAAACATGGCCATATGCAAATCAGTCTAACCCTGTGCCTCATGGGAACAGTCCAGCCCGAACTGCCAAGCCATGTCTTCCCAGGACCGGAAACAAGCATCCTGGGACCGGTTTGAGTTCATAACCCTCATCAGCCAGGCTATCTTGAATCCAGTGGCAAAGTGAGCAAGGGACCCATGTCTGGGCATACCCTGCCAACTTAGGGCGAACAAAGCGATACCAAAGGGGATGATGGACGGAGCGTTAGAGCAAATCAAACACTCACCCCAGTCAACTGATCTGGGTTTAATCCATCATCATTCTTTAACTCACTCCACCACCCCAGTTCAGACATGGCCATATGCAAATCAGTCTGACCCTGTGCCTCATGGGAACAGTCCAGCCCGAACTGCCAAGCCATGTCTTCCCTGGACCGGAAACAAGCATCCTGGGACCGGTTTTGGGTTCATAACCCTCATCAGCCAGGCTATCTTGAATCCAGTGGCAAAGTGAGCAAGGGACCCACGTCTGGGCATACCCTGCCAACTTAGGGCGAACAAAGCGATACCAAAGGGGATGATGGACGGAGCGTTAGAGCAAATCAAACACTCACCCCCAGTCAACTGATCTGGGTTTAATCCATCATCATTCTTTAGCTCACTCCACCACCCCAGTTCAGACACTGCCAAGGCATGGCTTGGCAGTTCGGGCTGGACTGTTCCCATGAGGCACAGGGTCAGACTGATTTGCATATGGCCATGTCTGAACTGGGGTGGTGGAGTGAGCTAAAGAATGATGATGGATTAAACCCAGATCAGTTGACTGGGGGTGAGTGTTTGATTTGCTCTAACGCTCCGTCCATCATCCCCTTTGGTATCAGCTTGTTCGCCCTAAGTTGGCAGGGTATGCTCAGACATGGGTCCCTTGCTCACTTTGCCACTGGATTCAAGATAGCCTGGCTGATGAGGGTTATGAACCGAAACCGGTCCCAGGATGCTTGTTTCCGGTCCAGGAAGACATGGCTTGGCGGTTCGAGCTGAACTGTTCCCTTGAGGCACAGGGTCAGACTGATTTGCATATGGCCATGTCTGAACTGGAGTGGTGGAGTGAGCTAAAGAATGATGATGGATTAAACCCAGATCAGTTGACTGAGGTGAATGTTTGATTTGCTCTAGCGCTCCGTCCATCATACCCTTTGGTATCGCTTGTTCGCCCTAATTGGCAGGGTATGCCCAGACGTGGGTCCCTTGCTCACTTTGCCACTGGATTCAAGATAGCCTGGCTGATGAGGGTTATGAACCCAGAGCCGGTCCCAGGATGCTTGTTTCCGGTCCAGGGAAGACATGGCTTGGCAGTTCAGGCTGAACTGTTCCCATGAGACACACGGTCAGACTGATTTGCATATGGCCATGTCTGAACTGGGGTGGTGGAGTGAGCTAAAGAATGATGATGGATTAAACCCAGATCAGTTGACTGGGGGTGAGTGTTTGATTTGCTCTAATGCTCCGTCCATCATACCCTTTGGTATCGCTTTGTTCGCCCTAAGTTGGCAGGGTATGCCCAGACATCGGGCCCTTGCTCACTTTGCCACTGGATTCAGATAGCCTGGCTGATGAGGGTTATGAACCCAAAGCCGGTCCCAGGATGCTTGTTTCTGGTCCAGGGAAGACATGGCTTGGCAGTTCGAGCTGGACTGTTCCCATGAGCACAGGGTCAGACTGATTTGCATATGGCCATGTCTGAACTGGGGTGGTGGAGTGAGCTAAAGAATGATGATGGATTAAACCCAGATCAGTTGACTGGGGTGAGTGTTTGATTTGCTCTAACACTCCATCCATCATCCCCTTTGGTATCGCTTGTTCGCCTAAGTTGGCAGGGTATGCTCAGACGTGGGTCCCTTGCTCACTTTGCCACTGGATTCAAGATAGCCTGGCTGATGAGGGTTATGAACCCGATACCGGTCCCAGGATGCTTGTTTCCGGTCCAGGGAAGACATGGCTTGGCAGTTCGGGCTGGACTGTTCCCATGAGGCACATGGTCAGACTGATTCGCATATGGCCATGTCTGAACTGGGGTGGTGGAGTGAGCTAAAGAATGATGATGGTTTACACCCAGATCAGTTGACTGGGGGTGAGTGTTTGATTTGCTCTAATGCTCCGTCCATCATCCCCTTTGGTATCGCTTTATTTATGGTGCTCAGGCCTGGTCACCGCCACCCTCACAAGAGATGCAAATGTGCGGGTGATGTGTGTTTGTGTATGTGCCACGCAGCTGCTGACATGGATGATACCTGCTGTCCTGGTTCTGGTATTCAATGCCTGGCTTATCGTGTGGGTGATGACTACCTGACTGCATATTTGTTCTCTGACACAGTTGACTTACCAAACAGTTACGTTGACTTGCACATGATGGTGTGATGGGCAACTCACATCAGGGCTGATGTGGAATGCTGTTTTCTGTATGGCAGTTGTGTACACTTGGGGCTGGAGGAGTGCAATTTTACCTAAGGGTTGAGGGTGGCATTTGGGTGTTTGTCATTATTTGTTTCAAATTTGCTATCCTTGCTTGTTGTCATACTTTGGCAGTGATACAGCTTTACAGGCACATTGTGGTTGAGCGAGTATGTCACACAGACAAGGCATGCAGTACATATTTTTGTGACACGTTCCTGATCTGCATTGTCCACGTACTGTGGGGTTGTAGGCATGTCCCCCTGCTCATTGTATTCCATCGCCCTTTGAGTGAAGTGTGCTGTTAGTGTGCATTTTTGGATGTGCAACTTTTATCCAGCGGCCTTCATGGTCAATTTGTTGTGACATTGCATGTGTGTGTGGTATGCACACTCACTAGATGTTTCCCCACTAGGTGTACACCGGACTGCATCTCATGAACAGGCAACGGAGCACATTGCCTGGAAATGCAGGTGATGTCAGATTTTCCCCCTTGCCACATCACCACACACATACAACTTGCCAGTACAGGGACACATCTCTCTCTGACGCCAAAATGCGGATGCACTGTGAATGTTACTGGTCATGTGCACAATAAGGCATGCCACCACCAATGTCAGCACACCTGCAGCATAGTGCACATGTGTTTGAGTAGTGTGCAGGGATGTGCAAGTGCATATAGGTGGACTTTACTGTGCATACACAACCTTGCACACTACTCAGACACATGTGCACTATGCTATAGGTGTGCTGACATTAATGGTGGCATGCCTTATCGTGCACATGACCAGTCACATTCACAGTGCATCCGCATTTTGACATCAGAGAGAGATGTGTCCTTGTGCTGGCAATTTGTATGTTCGTGGTGATGTGGCAAGGGGGCCATTTTGCCACCCTGCCGCATCTCAAGTTGTTGTGCCACGTTATCATTTGATGTAGCACTTAAGGAGTGGTCTGACGTTGATCTTGGACTATGTTGGGCTTCCTTTTCTGTGCACATTTAGAAGTCTGTGTGCCCACCAATGTGTGTCGTGCAATGTGTTGTTTGAGAAAGGTGATATGTCCCTGTGCCACCATGGACAGGGGTATCCGGGACATGATCCACAGTAATTGTGGGTATGCACTTTAATTTATTTAATTGTACATGAGTGCCACTGGGCCCATCCACCCCCGTCCCCCCCGTCCCTGGTTGATGCTCACCCTGGTGTTGTTGTGTCTGGTCACGTTCAGCAGTATCCTGGCCCGCAACTCCAACCACCGTCTCCTCACTGATGACTCGGGACACCTGCTCCTCCGACTCATCCAGCTCCTCCTGTGGCGCTGGACTCCCACCTCCAGTCTGCTTCGCTGCTCTCAGGTTGGCTGCTAGTTTTTCCTTGGTTTGGCGCTTGGTATCATGCCAGCGTTTCTTGCAGTCGTCCACTGTCCTCCTCCTCTCTCCGACAGCATTCACCTTGGGCACAATGTCCTGCCATATTTCTTTTTTTCTTGCCATTGTCACTGTGGAGGTGACAAACAGTTCTTGTTGGTGTTCAGTCACCTCCGCAATGAGGACCTGTTTTTCCTGCTTGCTGAACTTAGGATTCCTCTTCCTCTTGGCCTTCACATGGGTCTCTGGCTGGTCCTCCTGGGTATGTGTGGGGTTGTTGGTTGCCTCTGCACTGGTCCCAGCTTCATCCATTGCTCCTCTGGTATTTTCCATTTTTTTTTTTCTGCTTGGCGGGCCTTTTATAGTGCATTTTCCAGCTGAACGCTTAAAATGCAGGCCTGGTGCTAATTAGCTATAGGATTCTGTCGCTGATTGGCCCATCGCCACTTTTTTAAGTTAGCGTGAGGATTTTTATCGCCGTCACGCTAAATCTATCGCCGTCCATTTCCGCCGGAAAAGGTAGCTATCGCCTGTTAGCGGCATGTTGCTAATACGCCGCTAATGCGGCGATGGATTCCGGCGTTCGGCGGCAATAAAAAAACTCACGCTAAACGCGGTTAGCGATAAATATCGCCATTTGTTGCTAATATCCCCCTATGTCTCAAAAATCCCTTCCGTAATATGCAGCAGAGGCTCACTCGATAGCAGCTTTGAAAAGTTACACCGGCATCGAATATAAACTATGGAAATATTACTTGAGGTGGCGCCAGTCATTCACAATAGAAATGATTTGTTTGGAGCTGGCGTTAACTAGTATTTATCATTGGGTATTTGGTCAAATTTTCTGTTACACATATATAAGCTCTTTAATAGTAGTGAAGATGTTATTAAAAAACGCTTCTCTGGTGTATTTGTTAACGATTTTGAAAGGGTGTTTACCTTTACTAAATTAGATTTCTCAAAAGATGATATTTTTGGGGCTAACTCAATGAAAATCATTACCTCGAAGTTGACAAAAATGACAAAACTTAAAAACTATCATGTTGATTTAGCACATTGTCAACAAATTCCAAGATTACAATTAAATTGCTTCCTTGTTACTCATGGTGCAATGCAGCTTTATTTTTAAGAGCAAAGCTGGACTCTCATTTGCAATCTATTTATATGAAGTTTAAGTTTGGCCTGCTACCATTAAGCATGAATTTATGGGCTAAGGAAATGGGATTACATGGGCTGTGGAGTGGCCAATTTTGTAACGCCATGATGCACAATTTAGTGCATGTGCTGTTTTTTCTCCAGACCTAAACATTTTGAGATGCAAATATTTGGTAGCAATTTGGAAAACAAATTCCCTGCGACACACGTTGAGTCATCATTTTAAATGTTTAACCCACTGTCTGTTAATATATGTTATCGATTAAAAAGTTTTATGTCGTTTAAAAAAAAAAATTTAACTAGGTTTTTTGGACCAGTTTAAAATTGCTTGAGGAAAGCACTTAGCAATTTTTGGAAAAAGCATTATTGGTGGTTCAAACAGAGTTTGTGTCTGTGCAATATTTTTTAACTATGCTATCTGCTAATCTATCTGTAAATATACATTTTTAATGATTTTTCTTTTCATCAAATAACAATTTGAGGTGGGATTGAGAGGAGGATATGTAAACTTTATGCAATTTTTTAACTGTGTTACCAGTGGATGTATCTGTAAATTTTAAAACATTTTAATGATTTTCTTTTATCAAATAATTTGAGGAGGGGTTAAGTGGAGGATGTTTAATGGTGTGTTTTAAATGGTTGGTCTAACTTGAAATTTTAAGCTGATGTATTCTGTTTGTCATTGCAGTGTTTCTCTGGATTCACCGAGTTTGTAAATAAATAAATAGTTTGAAGTTTTTCATGACCAACAAAGGAGTGCTCTACAGAGTACTTGAAGTATTGCTCTGTAATCTGGACTAATGGCTGCATGACAGCCAGTCTCCTAGAGAGGCGGGGATGTCACCTAAAGTCTGCCCTTTCTGCTGGATTGCTTGAGGGACCACCTTGAGCCTAGAAGCCTGTTTGGCTGCTGACAGAGGTAATGAATGAGGGTGTCTGGAGACTGTTCAAGTGGAGATGCTCAGCACTGGGCTGGGCAATACGTTATTAAGTCTGTTGGTTGACTATTGAGTTTTGAGCACTTGACATCCACACTATATACCTTGGAAACCTCTTACTGCTCGCTCTCGCTACCCTGAGTGTTAAGTACTGAAAGGGTTATACTTTGCCCAGTTTGCAAAGCCACAGTAGGACAGACCCCAGAAAACCACCACAGTTGATGTCTACTGGCCCCTCTTTGACCTGTGGCCTTCTGGATGGGGTCTGATAGGTTGTGTAAGGATGCTTACGGACACATTAAAAATATGGTTGATTTGGGAGGTAAAAGCCCTGGTCTAGAGAGGACCTGGCAAGAAAGTTCAATATCACATAGGAAGGGAGCCTTTCAGTCCTGTAGCATGTAGCTTCATTGTGAAGTGATAGAGTACGATACAACAGAACCAATGTTCTGACATCTCTGATGCCTAATTTTGTCCAGGGCTCCCAAGAGAACAGACATGGGGGCATATTATCTAAAAAGTGCGCTAAACATCGCAAAGCGTGTTTAGCGAGCACTTTTTTATCGCCGGCTATCGTCGGAATAATTTGCCATGCTAACGCTGTATTAGCGACATTTAGCGCTATGGCGATAATTATTCCAGCCATAGCGGTGTTTTCCATGCAACATCGCTGGTTTTCCAGCGATGTTTCATGGAAAACGGCGATAACCTTGCTGATACGACCCTGTGGTCGTATCAGCATAATCCTCCCCCCCCATGTTAGATATGGCTAACACCTGCTAATTGCAGGTGTTAAATAAATGGCGATGACCCCGGTTAGCGCGATTTTTCACGTCGCTAACTGGGGCCATGGCCACCTTGCTAATAGGCGATAGGCCTGTTAGCGGGTGTTTTTCACAGGTTTGTTCGTCGGGAACGCCCACTTTGCATGTCATTAGCGATAAATATCGCTGACATGCAAAGCGGTAAAAAAACGGGCGCTAATGCCCGAAAACTGTCTCTAACTGCTGTTAGAGACAGTTTGCTGATAGGGCGATAAGAATATCGCCGCTTTAGCTGCAAAAAGTGCCGCTAAAGCGGCGATAGTGCCCTTGCTAATATGCCCCATGATTTTACAGTTTGGAAAGAATGCAGCAGGTACTTATCTGGAATTCCTTTATAGTTCACATAATCATGCAGTTGGGCTGCCATAGCATCATCCAATACTTTCTTTAAATCTTGTTTATTGGGCTAACTGCACCATAGTCATGAAAGAGAAGCACCCACAAAGGGTCACATTTATTGAGAGGTTTTGCCAGCCCTGCATCAAGTAGTGTGATGCAAGGCCAGTGCATGCAGTAAGTCATATTTAAAAAATGATGCATCTACAGAAATGAGTCTTTTTTTAAAGTATTGCGTGGGGAAAAAGCTGCGCTTAATCCTGCGGCGTCACACAGGAATTAATATATGCAATGTAGATGTTCCAGTGCAAAATTCAACGCTACCGTAACGCAGTAATATTTATTAGTTTAGCACTGCATCATGCATCGAGTATTACAGCAACTCAATGCTAGGAATACACCAGAATAGCTGAGCAGACGCAACCCGGACGTAGGAAATGACACAGTGCCTGCAGTACAAATTCCTCACCACCACAGTACACTCTGGCAAGCTCAACAACGCCATGGAGGTTGTTATCCTGCAACTGAGAATAGCCAAGAGACAACCACATAGACAGCAAAGGAGGAAGGAGTTTTTTTTCTGTCAACGCATATCACTCATTGACCTCAGGGAGGAGGAGGTCATACAGTTATACAGACTGAAGAGGGAGTCCATCATGGAATTGCTAGAGAAGATAGCGCCAAGTCTCAATCCAGCAACTGCAAGGACCAATGCCATCCCACCTCTTGTAAATTTTATTGCTGTGCTGCACACATTGACTTCAGGATCCTTCCAAACCACAGTGGTCAGATTGGCAGGCATTTCACAGGGAGCATTTTCTGCTTTTTTTCCATCAGTGTTCGATGCCATCAAAAACTCACACCCCTGTACCTTCTTTTCCCAAAACCTAGCCAACAACTACTGGATGCCAAGCAAGCCTTCTACACCAATCCTGGATTTCCACATGTGCTTGGTGCTATAGAGCACACACATGTTCAATTTGTGCCCCCTGCAGCAACATTGCACCTTTACTGAAACCGCAAGCACAGTTACTCCATCAATGTTCAGGCGATAGTGGACCATCAGGGAATGTTCATCAATGTCCTGGCAAAGTTTACTGGAAGTGCACATGATGAGTGCATCTTGTGCCACAGTACCATCAATGAGCGATTTCATATTGGCAGATAAGGGATTGGCATACTCATTGATAAGGGAAGTAGAAATTTACATTATACCAACTAAGAAGTTGTAACGTATCACATAATAGCCATCTCTGTGTTTGTGTCTGGATCTTTTGTCATGTGCACATAGAGTAACTTAATCCAACATGTTGTCAATGATGTATCATTGTGTGATTCCCTCACTGATCCTTCAATGGAGTTTGCTTCTTTTTGCGATAGCAATGGAGCCACTTGCTGCGCAACTCTGACAACACCATGCAAAAAGAGGCATTGGCTTTACCAGTAGGAGGCTGGTTGTCTTGATGTATGCTGACAATATCATACTTTATGTGCACAACCCACTAGAGAACCTGACCCCCCATGCTCAAGGTGCTACTATTTGGCAGCTACTAGGGTATGCAAATCAACTCAACCAAGTCTGTTGTTTTCCCCCTCACAGATAGGACGCTGCCTTTCCCTACGCAATACCCCCTAATATCGGCTTCTGAGCAGATTCGTTATCTTGGCATATGGCTAAGCCGAGATCCCGAAGAACTATGGCAAGCCATTTAGGGTCAAGCAATTGACTGGCTTGGGGACAAAGTCCCTGTCTGATCCAAAAAGCCTCTTTCTCTAACAGGTTGCATTGCGATAGCCATGATGATAGTCCTCCTTAAATTTTTATACCTATTCATCATTGTTCCCTTTCCCCTCACAGCATACTTTTTTCAATGTATCAAATCCATTCTGATTACACTCATATGGGCAAATAAACAGCTCGTGTATCTAGGGATGTCCTCACTCTACCGCTTGAACAGGGAGGATTGGGGGCACCCGATATGAAACTGTATGGTATGTATGCCCAGGCACATTATCTTCATTACTGGCTTCACCCAAGTCCATTTCAACTGCACACGTCCATTGAACTGGACAGAGCTTCCCCCTGGCCATTAACAACAGTGCTATATGTCCCTTATAAAGCACCAAAAGTTGAAATAGATATGGTGGCTTGTGTGTGCTGGGCTTGGTGAGGACTGCGCAGACGAGCGGGTCTGGCATGCCTGTCTGCCCCTTCGCCCCCATCACCTATAATCCTCTGATATCACTGCTCCAAGATAAGTGTGTCGTGCTTGGGGTGCGCGGGAGGCAAGTGAGGACCTTATCGGACTTGTGTCCTGAGGATTGTTTCATTACCCCATTTGAGGCTGACTCCAATCCTACCCCTCTAGATATTCTTCTTTATCATCAGCTCAAAACCACCTGTCGTGCTATCCATGCCACGTTCCCTTCTCCTCCTTTACAAGCGCTGGAGCTCATTCACACCTCCCCTTCCCTGCGCAAGCTCATTACTCGCCTATACAACAGCATGCAAACTACCTCACCGATTACCACTCCAACAGCACGTGCAGCCTGGGATGCGGCTATAAATACCTCCCTGACTGATAAAACAGTGGCGGTTCTGCTGTGGACAGTTGGAGCATCTTCCCCCCAACTACAAACGTAGACTCATACACTTTAAATTCCCACATCGGTTATACCGCACCCGATCATATTCAATCTGGGATGAAATCTTCAAGACTAAAAGCATTATTAATGACCATAAGCCACCTTTTTCGCCCTTGATTGTGCCACTGGATAATGTCTCGGAAACACCTGTTTCCTATCATCTCCTCACTGCCATGTTGCTCTTACTTACCAAATGCAGAGTGGTCATGCATTGGGGGTGGAAACCTGGCCCTAAGTACAAGACATGGCTGCAAAGTGTTACATATTGCCAGGAGCAATTAACAAGCTATTGAGAGCTAATGCCTTTACAATCCCATCCCAAAGACATGTGGGAGCCCTTCCTCTCCTTCCTTCGTCAACTAGACTCTGCATCGCCATCTTCTACTGTGTTAGAGCCAGGGCTTCACACTACAGAGGACAGCGTTAGTGCACAAAACTCACCTTTCCAGGAGTAAAATATATGGTTGTGCCTGTAACGTTGGGCTGCTGTGATGATAATCATAATGACGTTGGTTATATTCTCTGACCTGTCCTCCTATTAGATACTGTGCTATAACTTTATGTATATAAATGACATGCAGGTCTCATCTCTGCCAATGTACTATCTCTATCATGTACATTATGTGAAAACTGACAATGTGTGTTCCAAACATCAGGTGGATATCTGTGACTGTGTTCCCTTGTTGTTGTATGTACTCATTATCCTTGACAAATACTAATAAATAAAAAAACAATTTAAAACTTGTTGCTAAAGTGACATTAAACTGAGTACAACTACCATGAGGCCTTGTGACTGGAACTCTGACCAAGATGCTACACTCCTTTTGTCCTTTCTCATTAGTTTATCATCTCACCACTGATCTACACTAGTCATACAGCTTACCATTTCTCAAGTGTTGTTAAAGTGACATTGAACTGTCTACAACTACCAGGAGGCCTTGTCACTACAACTCTAACCGAGATGCTAGACTGATTTTTCCCTTTCTCACGTGTTTGCCATGTCACCACTGATCTACACTAGTCATGCAGCTTACCTGTTCTCAAGTGTGCTAAAGTGACATTGAACTGACAACAATTACCATGAGGCCTTGTCACTCCAACTCTAACCAAGATGCTAGACTGCTTTTACCCCCTCTCACTTGTCGCCCATCTTACCACTGATCCACACTAGTCATGGAGCATACCTGTTCACGAGTGTTGGTAAGACGATATTGAACTTTCTACAACTACCATGAGGCCTTGTCACTTCAACTCTAACCAAGATGCTACACTCTTTTTGCCCTTTCTCACTTGTTTGCCATGTCACCACAGATCTACGCTAATCATGCAGCTTACCATTTCTCAAGTGTTGCAAAAAATGACATTAAACTGACTTCAGCTACCATGAGGCCTTGAGATTGGAACTCTGACCAAGAATATATAGTAAATGTGACATACTCACATTGAACACATCCCAGGTCCTGTTGTGAGGTCAAAGAAACATCTGTATGGATGTGTCATTAAAGAGAAACACACCTTCTCTGCTACAACTCTGCCGTGGAATCCCACACATCACCCACATGAAAAGGCAATGTCAGGCAATGGGATTACATAGAATCAGTGTGAGAAACATTCTAAGGGCACAATGGAAATATTCTCTGCAGGATTGCTATGCCTCTATCGGGGGAACCTTCAAAGGCTGGGGCACTGGGGCACACTACATTTTGCACATGTCGGACATCCTCCATGTGCACTGGACCTGGGAGCTGAAGAAAATCAGGGACAAACAATAGAATAACCAAGTGCCAGGTGTGTGTTGGCCAATGGGTAATTGCAACTTATGAAAGCAAACACAGCACTTACAGCATGTGGCACAAATCTAGATGAAGTAGCTCTATGGTACACACTGTAAAATGGACACATGTTCATGCAGAACTACACAAAGGTATGACAAGTTGACACCCTCCATGTGTGGAATCACAAATATCTAACCTCAGCACACCTAGCACATACCCAACCTACATCATAGGTAGAAAGACAAGCTAAATGACGTTGACAGTGGCCAGGACAAGCTGAAATACTTACCACATAACTTGTCACCCAATGCAATGTCTGCCTCATCTGGATGTAAACCCACATAGAAATCCATCCAACATTTACCTTGCCCTGTCACATCATGCAAACCACTTCAACTCGATCAGCAATCAGGGATGAAACAAACACATCTGAAGTTACACATCACTAACTATACAACAACATCAAATAGTCAGAAAAGTAAAGGCAGGACCAATGTCTACAAAATTCTGAAAGTTTTTAATGAACAGATGAAATCATTCATCAAATTAAACACATAATGTCCAAAATGTGCCACAGCACGATGCTGTGCCAAAACACTTCCTCTATCTGACACTGCCAGGGACACTCCTCACAAAGGGGCATCCATTGGGCAGTCCAGACATCTCAATTATGTTATTTAGAAGGGATGGGGTTGGTATTGGGATGGGTTGGGATGACTTTGAGAAGGGGGAAGTGGCTGTGGCAGAGGTAAGGGCAAGGTCAAACATAGGGCTTTCCTTGGGAGCATGGGGAGATGGGATGACCAGGGGTCGGCTTTTTCAGGTAGATGGATTGTCTATGTCTGGTTTGGGTGTGCCTGTTTTTGGTGCAGGTGTGTGTGGGTCTGATGTATGGTGTGTCTGTGTTGTAGGGTTTTGTTGTTTGGGTGAGGTTTTGCATTTGAGTGTTTTTTGGGTGTGTGCTGTGGATGTGGAGGGTATGTTGTGTGTCTGGGCTATGTCTGTTGGTGCGGGGTTGTGGTGGGGCTGGTGAGGGTGGTGAGTGTCTGTTGAGTGGTTGCATTCCTGGACTTCTTGCTGTGTTTTGGTGTGTGTGTGCTATGTGTGGATGTTGTTGTGGGTGTGTCCTTTAGTCTGCATGTGCTCTGGGCAGGGCTGGGTAAAGAGATTTGGGATGGGGAAGAGACAGGAGGTAGGATGGAAGACTGCTGTTAGTGTGGAGGCCAGAGCGTGAAATGACCTCTGTAGGCTAGACATAGCACTGTGAATGCCTTCCAGGTAGTCCAGCGTCTGCGACAGCCGGATAGACTGCCCCTGGATGGCATTCAGCAGTGCAGTCTGCCCAACATAGATCTGTCTTGGGAGGTCAATCGCCTCCTCACGATGAGCAGGTGGGGGCACTGGGGAAGGGGCTGAGGTGCCTGGACCAAAGAGGACTGGACGACTGTGTGGGGAGCAGCAGGGAGGGTGAAGATGGAATGGGGGTGGCGGACAAAGATGTTGTGGAAAAAGGTCCTGTGGGTTCCACCACTACCAGGGAATTGCCACTGGAGGTTGACTCAGATGAAGATGACATCAAAACATGGGCCTCTAGAGAACGCCCCTCACCCCCTGGGCCACTCCCTCCATCTATGTCAGTCTCCCAACTGTAGGCACACTGGCAAGCTACATCCCCGGAATCGTTGGCACGGTCTCCTCTGGTTGCCTTGGTTGATGCAAAAAGGCACTTGAAATAGGTGTAAGACATCTGCATAAACTTAATTTATGAACAGCCTTTAACAATCACATTATCAAAGGTGCACAGATCACCCCACTGACAACGTTTTCTAAAACATGCATGGAGACAAGGTAGCCCTAAGTTTTCTGTCAGAAGTTGCACAGATATCTATAGTACCAGACCCCACCTATGGCAAGGGAAATCCCCAGTCCACATTGGTGCTGGTGGGAACACCATCCTCAGATTGCATATCTACAACTCAATAGAACAATGACAGTCTTAAGAGGTTCAGGTAATCTTCAGTCCATGAATATGAGGTGTCACTTGTGTCCAAAAGGGAAGGCACATCACAGTACACAAAATGATTTGCACACACAATAACCAATGTATCACATTGTTTAAACACCCACATATGACCACACCAAATCTGCATGTCACTCCCTGATGTGTGTCATCAGTCAGAGAATGCATCTTTAAAAGTCTACATATGTAGTTAACATAACTCTACACTCTCACATCAATGGCATCCATGACCAGTTTGTGAGACACAACTGTAAGTGTACATACTATGAAATACATAGCCTCAACAATTGAACATAACTAATAAGAGAGATCGATGTCTCTTCGTATGTCTAACAAACCCACCCATGTCTAAACACTCCTGTCTGTGTGTACACATCTCCTGCATCCCCAGCATGAATGAACATTGTCCTTTACACATTGGCCAACACATACAAGTGTGGAGGACTCTCTACTTAACCTATGTAGACCCTTACATCATGTATCATACCCTTGTGCAGATGATTGCACATCAAATCAAAGCTACACATGCCATCATGTAGTTATAAATACTGATGGCACCTGTGTCATTTGCCATCTCAAAATGGTGTACGTACCCCACTTACCAAGGCCAAGTATGCCTCATTGTCTGCATCCTCCACTGTATGTCATGTCACATGTAAGAGATCCCCAGGACAAGATAAACAATATTGGGTGAGATTCACTCCTGACACAAAAAAATGTTGTCTGTGTGGGGCAGGTGAAACACACATCATCAAACATATGTAGATGAACTGTCATATTACTCAGTCATTTGTCTGTACAACTCTGAAGATAGGCATGTGACTTGACTCACCTTTGAATCTGGTCCTAAATACATAAGTCTTGGCAAAACATCATGCACGTAAGACAAGACCTACACATGCAACAAAACTGCTAGTCCTTACAACATGAGTGACCTATTATGTTGATCGGGAAAATGCTGCTTCTAACAGGAGGAAAATGTTAATGCACAATGTCTGACTAGGACCAATATTCAGCCCCTTCTATCTGCTGCCCATCAAGCTCTGGATAGGCCACCACCAGGATGTGGGCCATTAGGGGAGTCAGTGTCCAGTGCCCACCCCAACCATCTAGGGAGGACTTCCCCAGATGGACCTCTGCGATCTTCCTGGCTCAGCATCTCAGGTCCTCCCACTTCTTCCTGCAGTTGATGCTGTGCCGGCGATAGACCACCAGGAACTGCACTTTCTGGGCAATGGCTTTCCACAACCCCTGCTTCTGATAGGCATTGACCTGTATGTACACAAGAGATGAAGCAAAACATTGTCACTGCGAGTAGATGGATCAATGTCAGGGTCACACACATTTTGGAGACATCTAGCACAAGCAACTAACAATTCTCAATACGCTGCATATGTACTCCTCACATGCTTAGCACCACAAATAGGGCTATGCACACTTTTGTAGTCATCAGCGGGCTATCCTCAATCCAGGTTGTGTCCTACACTGATGAAGACAGTCCATTAACACCATGAAGCCCAGGGCCATCCTACATATAGTGTGCTGTTAGCTACTGTGTCACATACCACACCATTAAGACCTTCTGAAGAGTAACCTACTTGTGCATGTTTGTACACACCCTGCAATCACCAGGCCCATTTACAAAATGCATACGGTACATACAGTCACACACCATATGTTAGACTTCGCATCTTTAGCGTGGTTTCCCCTGACTTTTTTCCTTTACCTCCTGTATTTTTGATGCTGTGCTGGATTTCGTTTTTGCTGGCTTAGATTATTTTGGCACTTTGTCACTGCTGATCAGTGTCAAGGTGCAAGTGCTCCCTGTGTAAATTGCTGTTACAATTGGTACTCCCTGATTGGCATATTTGAATTACTAGTAAGTCCCTAGTAAAGTGCACTGAAGTGTGCCAGGGCCTGTGAATCAAATGCTACTAGTGGGCCTGCAGCACTGATTGTGGCACCCACATGAGTAGCCCTGGAAAGCGCAACACTTTACTCAGAAAATCGAACTCATTTACAATAAGATTGCATCAGCGGATAGCCTGCAGCCAGCTGTTGTGAATCATAAGGCCCCTGCCTGTACGGAGAGGCAGCAGTTGGTGAGCTTCTCCCCTCTGACTCCAGAGGATGTTGAAGTCCTACTCTGTACTGTGAAGTCAGGCTCCCCCCTTGACGTCATTCCTGCCAAAATCTCCTCCACACTTTCAAAACAACTCTCTGCACCTATTTGTTGCCTCCTCAACCTCTCCCTAAGAGAGGGACATCTCCCGCAGGAATGGAAAACAGCACAGGTCATACCCATTCGTGTAAACACGAAAGTTCCTATGGAAGGCCTTTCCAATTTGCGGCCCATATCGCTACTGCCCCTTATGAGTAAGCTTCTGGAGAAATCAATTAATAAACAGCTGTCAGACTATGTTGAGTCCTCAGGTAGCCTCTATACATCGCAATCAGGTTTTAGGCCTAAGTACAGCACGGAGACAGCCCTGGTGGCTGTCACAGATAACATCAGAATGGCCTTGGATAAGGGCCAATCCACTCTTCTCGTGCTGTTAAACCTCTCGGCCGCGTTTGACACGGTCAATCACCAGATTTTGCTTAGGAGGTTGGAGGACATAGGGATTGGAGGTTTAGCCCTGCGGTGGTTGACAAGCTTTCTTACTAATCGATCTCAGACAGTCAACCTCGGACCCTTTAGATCTAGAACCATGGAGCTGTCCAAGGGAGTGCCACAGGGCTCATGTTTGAGCCCCACTCTGTTTAACTTATATGTCACTCCCTTGGCAGATCTCCTGAGGTCTTCCGGGTTTACACCAATCTCATACGCTGATGATACCCAGCTTACTTTCTCTTTCAATAAATCTATCCTCTCAGCCCAGGCTACCATCTCCTTGGGCATGACAGCGATATCTAATTGGATGAGGAGTAACTTCCTTCAACTCAACGTAGGGAAGACCGAGATCATGCTTTTTGGTGAGGCCTCATTGTTATGGTCACCAAACTGGTGGCCACCAGATCTCGGTTCTCCCCCTACACCTAAGACAGCTGTAAAAAATCTCGGTGTCTGCCTGGATCAGGCGTTAACCTTGAAGAAACACGTGGCCCATACTGTCGGCACCTGTTTCCATGCGTTGAGTTTGCTGAGACGTGTCTTTCCTTTTCTTCCAGACTCCTCAAGGACAACCCTCATCCAGGCACTGGTGCTAAGCAGATTAGATTATTGTAACGCTCTGCTGGTATCAGCTAATGAATCTTCTCTGGATCGGTTGCAAGTAGTCCAGAGCACCGTGGCGTGCCTGGTTTTAAATGTACCCTCCAGAACTGCCTCTGCTCCGCTGCTCCGACAGCTCCACTGGTTGGTGGTGCGCAAGCGTATCAAGTTCAAAATCTGCTGCACCGTCCATAAAGCTGTGTTTGGCAAAAGCCCCGCCTACCTTGCTGAGAAATTCAATCACTATACCCCCGCTAGGGATCTGCGCTCAGCATCTAAATCTCTTCTTGTAGTCCCCCGGGTCAAGAAGTCTAGGATGGGGGGGGAAAGCCTTTTCACATCTTGCACCTCGGCATTGGAATGAGCTTCCCATCACGCTGAGACAATGCCCAGACCATCTTCAATTCAGAAGACTCCTTAAAACAGTCCTGTTCTGATTTGGTTGCCCTTAGCTCTCTCTTGCATGCTCCGCAGCGCAGAGATACCCCTTCGGGGGTGATTCAGGCGCTATATAAGTCTTTATTATTATTATTATTATTATCTCAGACTTGCCACTGCAGTGTCTGTGCACAGTTGTTAACTGCCATGTCTACTTGGCAAGTGCACCCACATGCCAGGCCCTAACCTTCCCTTTTCTTACATGTAAGGCACCCCTATGGTAGGCCCAAGGTACCGCCCTGGGCAGGGTGCAGTGTATGTTAAAGGTAGGACATGTACTGGTGTGTGTGACATGTCCTGATAGTGAAATACTGCCAATTTTGTTTTTCACTATTGAAAGGCTATCTTGCCCATAGGATAAAATGGGAAATGCTTAGTAATATTTTACAAGTATAACTTCCCATTGGGAAAAGATGGAGAAATAAAGTATAGGCTCTCTGAACTCAGAATTTAATAACACATCTTCTAGTAAAGATGGTTTTTAAATTGTGTGTTTGAAAATGCCACTTTTAGAAAGTAGTAGGCATTTTCTTGTTTAACCATTCTGTGTGCCTGTTTGTGTATTGACTGTCTGGTTTTGGAGTGACAGGGGCTGGGGATATGCATTCACTGTAGACAGCCACTGGGTGGGGGGTTGAGGTGTGCCTGGCCCTTCCTGGATCACTCAGAGCTGAGCTGAATGGGGCTTGGCTGCATTTAGAGTAGTGGAAGGAGATTGCCTTGCACCTGAATAGGGCCTGTCTCCCTTGCACAATGCTGTCTCCACCCCCTGTGGTCATACTGCACCAGTGAGGACAGAACTGGTTTGGACTGGGCTCAGAGACTCTTGCACAAAGAGAATAAAGAAATGATGGGGCATAAGTATTAGACCTAAAACCCCAGAACTTTAGACTACTTCTGGAATCAAGAGGAACCTTTGCCAAGAGCTAGAGAAACTGGAGGAGGAATACTGCCCCTTTGCTGTGTGCTGTCTGGGGTTGGCCTGCAGTAGCTGTTTCTGCCAAGGAAAGGACAAGGACTTTGCTGTGTGCTGTGTCCCCCTGCTTAAGGAAGATCTCCAAGGGCTTGAGTAGAGTTTGCCTCCTGTTCTGAAGTCTCAGGGACACAAAGACTTCAGCCCCAGCTCCCCTGAACTTCCTTGCTGGGAGTTCTGACCTGCCTAGAGGTTCCTGTGACTGTGTTGGGCCTCTGGAGGTTGTTTCTGCTGTTGGCAGCTGGAAAAGTGACGTGACTACAAGAAAATCGATGCATCGCTCTTCTTGCGGCTGTTTTTCTGACGCAGCACCGCTGTGCGAGAAGAATGTCGACGCATCACCGCGCTGCTGCCGAAACTGACGCATCAAGGGATCACGGCTGAAGAAACCAACGCAGCGCCGATTGACGCCACTGCATCAATCTCCGACACATCCCGGATTTCCATGCATCGTTCCTGTGAGGCAAGTTTTCCCGACGCATCACCCGCGGACCAGAACCATCTCGGAATCGACGCATCGCCTCCCCATGGTCTCAGGAACGTATTCATCTCTTGGTTTTTCTACGCTTCCCATCTCTGCGGCTGTTTGGCCTTGTGAATTTTGTCACAACTACAGGTACTTTGAGAGAAATCACGCATCCATAGTTTTCTATGGGCTAAGTTGTTTAAAACCTTTTTAAAGTCAAATTCTTATTACATGTATGCTGGATTTTTGTCGTTTTGGTCTTGTTGAGTTTAGATAAAGATACTTTATTTTTCTAAACTGGTATGGTGTCCATTTGTGGTGTTACCACTGTATTACTGTGTGTTTTGAGTACAAATACTTTACACATTGCCTTTGGAATAAGTCTGTCTGCTCATGCCAAGCTACCCAGGGAGTGAGCAGGGGTTATCTAAAGTGCGTATCCCCCTTACCCCGACTAGAAGCAAGGGTCCCTGTTTGGACAAAGGTACCTACCTCTGCCAACTAGAGACCCCCATTTCTAACACTGCTGGTCAGCGGTGAGGATTTGAACTTGTATTTGTATTTGACCCCGAGTGATTGGTGTACATCACTAGTTTAGTGCAGACCATTACGCAACCACATACCCTGTTTATGTTTCGCTTCTATTTTTGATCTAACCCTTGAAGTATCCACGCACCATGTCTCTGAATGGTAAATCAACAAGTGAGGCTGCAGAATTGGAGTTTGACATTGAAATGTTAAGTAGTTAGAAAGTAGAGCAACTCAAGCAATTCTGCAAGAGCTTTGGATGTACCCGAAAGAGCAACTCTAGGAAAGAGAAGCTACAGAAAGCCTTAGGGGCCTGGTGGGAGGCCAGACAAGCTGAGGAGAGAAATGATGCAGATGTCGATAGGGGTGCGCCAGAGGGCGGTTTCAGATCCCAGGATGTGCCTTTTGGGAGAGCAGCCTCTAGGACTGGCAGCAATCATTCTTCCAGGAATTTGTCTCCAGAGGAAATAGAGGAGAGCAAAAGGGCCCGAGAGCATGAGTTGGAAGTCCTGAGGCTCAAGATGAAACAGATGAAAATCCAGAACAAGGCAGTGGAGAGCCAGAGTGCTCATGCCTTGGAGGAAAAGAAATTGCCTTTGCACATGAATTGAGCATGACAGAGCTGGACCTCAAGGCCAAACAGGCAGAGTCCAGTACAAATGGTGGCAGTGCACAGACAGGGCAAGGGGGTAAGGTTTACATTCCCAAGGACCTAGCATAGAATTTCCATAAGGGGGAGGATATTTATGCATGGTTTGAATCTTATGAGGCAGCAGTGCATATGAATGAGATCCCTGAGAAACATTGGGGTGGCGGGCCTGTGGAAACACTTTGAGGCCAATGGGAGGTACACTCTGACACCTTTGGAGGAGGCGGGTGCTCTGACCTATCCCAATATGAAGGAGGCTTTATGCCTCAGGTATGGGCTCACACCTGAGCAGTACAGGGAAAAGTTTAGGTTCTTCAAGAAGCTTGAATCCAATACGTGGTTTGAGTGTGTGAACTTTTATAGCAGAGCACTGGAAGGTTGGATAAAGGGCAGCAAGGTAAGTACTCTTTGTGTTCCAGAGCTGTGTCAGCATCTGATGGATAGTAAGCTGATTGACCCCAGGAAGCTTGCTCAGGAGGTGGACCGCTGGACGAGTACCAGGGTCCACAAGGGGTATGTGTGAAACCCAGCCAAAGGTGGGTAGGGTCCCCAGCAAAAGAGTGGGGGGACAATGGTAACCAAAAGGAGTGCTCTAAGGGGCCCAAAAATAGTTCCCAGGGTAAAGATTCCCAGCCCCCCAGTTCAAGAAGCCATGGCCCCCTAAGGGTAGGCCAGACAACCAGTGATCCTGTAAGTGTTATGCATGTGGTCAGGAGGGTCACATGCAGAATGATCCCAAGTGCCCCAAGGCACTACCAGCACCCACTGGTGCACCGTCACTGGGGTTAGTTAGTGTAGTGCTGGGGGAGTAGTTGATTCCTAGTGAGGGTGGGGAGCCAGCTGTAATGACCCTTATCTCATTAGGAGATAGAGAGATGGTCCAGGAAACCTGCCTGCCAGATAACACTAAAAAGTAGCTGCAGTAGGTGACCATCAATGAGAGGAGGGTGGAGGCTCTGAGAGACACAGGAGCCAGTGTGACATCTGTCAGGTCTCAATGGGTGTCTGAGAGCAGGTCATCCCCAATGTAATTCACCCTGTAGTTGCTGCAGACAACTCTGAGCGCCTGTGTAAGGGGGTGCAGGTTTCCTTTGAGTGGGGGGGGGGTCTCAGGTTCCTTGAAGGTCGTTGTAAGTCCGTCCATGCCTGTTGACTGTCTGCTTGGCAATAATCTGGAGAGCTCACCTTGGAAGGAGGTGGAGCACCAGGCTCGTTTAAAGATGTTGGGGCTGCCGAGTGGGACTGTGTGACTACTCGGTCAATGGCAGCCAATAGAGGTGATCAAGAGGACCCGGAGCCTGAAAGAGTGGCCCAGGTGCCTGCCAGAAAGAGGAAGGGCAGGGTGCGTGGGAAACCAGCCCCTGAAGTTCCCACGGTCCAGGAGGAGGCAGAACCTGAGGGGGATGCCCTGGAACCTACAGGGGAAACAGTGGCTGAACTGGGAGACCTGCCTGATCTGACCCACTGGCAGCAGGAAGGAGGTCCCTCCAGGGAGGAGTTCTGCAAGGTGCAGATGGAATGCCCTACTCTGTTGGTTTGCAGCAGCAGGCTGCAGACCAGGCAGCTGGTGGTCCGTCCGGGTCGCATTTGATTTATTGGGAGAATGGTATCCTTTACAGTGAGTCTAAGGTTGCTGTGCCTGGGGCAGCCTGTGTGCTGGTGGTACCCGCGTGCTACAGGACCTTCCTACTGGGTCTGGCTCATGACGTGCCTTTGGCAGGATATTTGGTGTGCGACAAGACCTATCACAGGCTTGTCACCCACTTTTACTGGCCCCAAATGCAGAAGCACATTGGCACACATTGTAGGTCTTGCCAGACTTGCCAGGCAAGTGGCAAGACTGGAGGAAAATGTAAGGCTCCCCTCCAACCCTATCCTGTGGTGAGCACCCCTTTTGAGTGGGTGGGCATCGACATTGTGGGGCCACTGGAACCCAAGACAGCCTTAGGCAACAAGTTTATCTTGGTCTTGGTGGACCATGCTACCCGGTACTCGGAAGCTGTCTCTCTCAGAACAATCACGGCCCCTGTGGTGAGCCGTGCATCGATGGCGATCTTTTCCTATGTGGGGTTCCCCAGCGAGGTGATCTCTGACGGTGGTACAAACTTCATTTCCAGGTATATGAAGTCACTGTGGGAGAAGTGTGGTGTAATGTACAAATTCACCACTCCTTACCATCCCCAAGGGAATGGGTTGGTTGAGAGATTCAACCGAACCCTGAAGGGCATGATAAAGGGTCTTGCAGAACCCATGAGACGTAAGTGGGATGTCTTCCAACCATGTCTGTTGTTTGCCTACAGGGAGGTACTGCAGAAAACCTTAGTGTTCAGTCCCTTTGAATTGCTGTATGGGCAACGTGTGAGAGGACCTCTGAGTCTGGTAAAGGAGGGCTGGGTGAGAACTCCTGGTAAGACCCCCCCAAGATGTGTTCAGCTACATGCTGGCCTTCAGAAACCAGACTCTGCGCTTCAGGATAATCGCTCAGGCGAACCTGGAAGCCAGCCAGGAGGAGATGAAACAATGGTACGACCAGAATGCCACTCTGGTTGAGTTTCAGCCTGGCCAAAAAGTGTGGGTGATGGCACCAGTGGAGCCTTGTGAGCTCCAAGACAAGTGGACTGGTCCATTTGAGGAGGTGGAGCGCAAGAGTGATGTGACCTACTTGGTCAACTTGCAAACTCCCAGGAACCCATTGAGGGTCCTACACGTGAACCACCTCAAACCTCACTTTGAGAGGTCTGAAGTGACAATGCTTCTGGCTACAGATGATGGAATGGAAGAGGAGAGTGATCCTCTTCCTGACCTCCTGTCAGCCAAGGAACATGATGGGTCAGTGGATGTAGTGAACCTCTCTCCCACCCTGACCCCAGAGCAGCAGAGGGACTGTCGCCAGGTGCTGGGACAGTTTGCCTCCCTGACTCCAGGAATCACCAATTGGTGTGTTCATGATGTGGACACTGGGGAAAGTTTACTTGTGAAACATAAAATTTACAGAGCTGATGAGCTCATTGATCGGCTAGGAGCTGCCTGGTACCCTAGTAGGTTTGATGTAACGTCTGGGTACTGGCAGATTGCCTTGACTGATGGGGCAAGAGAGAGGTCTGCGTTTTCAACACCAGAGGGGCACTACCAGTTCCGTGTTATGCCCTTTGGGTTGAAGAACGCCCCTGCCACATTCCAGAGACTGGTCAACCAGGTACTGTCCGGGCTGGAGGAATTCAGCGCCACCTACCTGGATGACATTGCTTTGTTCAGCTGGGAGGAACACTTTCAACACCTCTGTGAAGTGTTGAAGGCTCAGCAGAAGGCAGGCCTCACTATCAAGGCCAGTAAGTGCCAGATAGGGCAGGGATCTGTGGTGTACTTAGGGCACCAGGTAGGAAGCGGCCAGGTGGCACCCCTACAACCTAAGATCAACATCAATCTGGCTTGGGAGCCCCCCCAAGACCCAGACAGAGGTGAGAGCCTTTTTAGGCTCACCGGGTACTACAGATGGTTTATCAAGGGATATGGCACCATTGTTGCCCCCTTGACAGAGCTGACTTCAAGGAAGCAGCCAAGGAAAGTGATCTGGACCGATGCCTGTCAGACCACTTTTGATGCCCTGAAATCTGCCATGTGCACGGGGCCTGTGCTCAAGGCACCCAACTTCTCCCAAGAATTTGTTGTGCAGACAGATGCTTCAGAGCATGGTGTGGGAGCAGTACTCTCATAATTGAATGATGAGGGCTTGGAACAACCCATAGCTTTCATTAGTAGGAGGCTGCTTCCCAGGGAACAGAAGTGGAGTGCAATTGAAAGAGAAGCTTTTGCTGTGGTCTGGGCGATGAAGAAGATAAGACCCTACTTGTTTGGGACTCACTTCCGGGTTCAGACAGACCACAGGCCCCTCAGATGGTTGATGCAAATGAGGGTTGTGAACCCAAAACTGTTGAGGAGGTCCATCTCCCTACAGGGAATGGAATTTACGATGGAACACCGCCCTAGTACAGAAAACGCCAATGCTGATGGTCTGTCCAGATTCTTCCACCTTAGTGATGAGAACTCCCGAGAGGGTGGGTAGTTCTCCCCATCTTTCAGCTGGAGGGGACACGTGTTAGACTTGGCATTTTTGGCGTGGTTTCCCCTGACTTTTTGCCTCTATCTCCTGTATTTTTGATGCTGTGCTGGATTTCATTTTTGCTAGCTTAGATGCTTTGGGCACTTTGTCACTGCTGATCAATGTCAAGGTGCAAGTGCTTCCTATGTAAATTGTTGTTACAATTGGTTCTCCCTGATTGGCATATTTGATTTACTGGTAAGTCCCTAGTAAAGTGCACTGAAGTATACCAGGGCCTGTAAATAAAATGCTACTAGTGGGCCTGGAGCACCGATTTGCCACCCACATGAGTAGCCCTGAAAAGGTATCTCAGACCGGCCACTGCAGTGTCTGTGTGCAGTTGTTAACTGCCATATCGACTTGGCAAGTGCATGCACCCACTTGCCAGGCCGTAACCTTCCCTTTTCTTACATGTAAGGTACCCCTATGGTAGGCCCAAGGAACCCCCCTGGGCAGGGTGCAGTTTATGTTAAAGGTAGGACATGTACTGGTGTGTGTGACATGTCCTGATAGTGAAATACTGCCAATTTCGTTTTTCACTATTGAAAGGCTATCTTGCCCATAGGATAGAATGGGAAATGCTTAGTAATATTTTACAAGTATAACTTCCCACTGGGACAAGATAGAGGAATAAAGTTTAGGCTCTCTGAACTCAGATTTTAATAACACATCTTCTAGTAAAGATGGGTTTCAAATTGTGTGTTTGAAAATGCCACTTTTAGAAAGTAGGCATTTTCTTGTTTAATCATTCTGTGTGCCTCTGCCTGTTTGTGTATTGACTGTCTGGTTTTGGTGTGACAGAGGCTGGGGATGTGCATTCACTCTAGACAGCCACTGGGGGGGTCGAGGTGTGCCTGGCACTTCCTGCATGACTCAGAGCTGAGCTGAATGGGGCTTGGCTGCATTTAGAGTAGTGGGATGAGATTTTCTTGCACCTGAATAGGGCCTGTCTCACTTGCACAATGCTGTCTCCACCCCCTGTGGTCATACTGCACCAGTGAGGACAGAACTTGTTTGGACTGGGCTCAGAGACCCTTGCACAAAGAGAACAAAGACATTTATGGGGTATAGGTATTAGATCTAAAACCACAGAACTTTAGACTACTTCTGGAATCAAGAGGAACCTTTGCCAAGAGCTGGAGAAACTGGAGGAGGAGTACTGCCCCTTTGCTGTTTGCTGTCCGGGGTTGGCCTGCAGTAGCTGTTTCTGCCAAGGAAAGGACAAGGACTTTGCTGTGTGCTGTGTCCTCCTGCTTAAGGAAGATCTCCAAGGGCTTGAGTAGAGCTTGCCTCCTGTTCTGAAGTCTCAGGGACACAACGATTTCAGCCCCAGCTCCCCTGAACTTCCTTGCTGGGAGTTCTGACCTGCTAAGAGGTGCCTTTGACTGTGTTAGGCCTCTGGAGGTTGTTCCTGCCGTTGGGAGCTGGAAAAGCAACGCAACTACAGGAAAATTGATGGATCGCTCTTCTTGCAGCTGTTTTTCCGAAGCAGCACCACTGTGCAAGAAGAATCTCCACGCATCGACGTGCTGCTGCCGAAACTGACGCAGCGCCTATTGGCGCTGCAAGAACTGATGCATCGAGGGATCGTGGCTGAAGAAACTAAAGCAGCGCCGCTCGATGCCGCCGCATCGATTGCTGACGCATCCCGGATTTCCACGCATCGTACTTGTGCCGCAAGTTTTCCCGACTCATCACCCGCGGACCAGAACTGTCTCGGAATCGAAGCATCACTTCCCCCTACAGACCAGATTCGACGCATCACTTCTCCTGCGTGCAGAAGAACTGTCACCTCGCCTCCCCATGGTCTCAGTAACTGACGCATCTCTTGGTTTTTCGACGCTTCCCATCTCTGCGGCTGTTTGCCCTTGTGAATTTTGTTGCAACTACAGGTACTTTGGGAGAAATCACGCATCCATAGTTTTCTATGGGCCAATTTTGCGAAACCTTTTTAAAGTCATATTCTTATTACATGTATGTTGGAATTTTGTTCTTTTAGTCTTGTTGAGTTTAGATAAAGATACTTTATTTTTTTAAACTGGTGTGGTGTCCATTTGTGGTGTTATCACTCTAATACTGTGTTTTTTTAGTACAAATACTTTACACATTGCCTTTGGGATACGTCTGTCTGCTCGTGCCAAGCTACCCAGGGGGTGAGCAGGGGTTATCTAAAGTGTGTATCCCTTTTACCCTGACTAGAAGCAAGGGTCCCTATTTGGACAGAGGTACCTACCTCTGCCAACTAGAGACCCCATTTCTAACACCATAGTACAGATTGACAGTCAACACTAAGGTCACAATGAAAGGGCTCTCATATGTCACACTGACAGATGCCACTCTGGTATTGTCTGGCTATGTGGACAACAGAAAGGGATACCATACAATGTGTGACAGAGTTTGAGTGGTTGGTACTAGCATCACAGGACATACCTCCTGCCATATGTGGCACTGACACAAGGATGACACCTACAAGCGTTAGAATACCTAGTTGGATATGTTGCTTTTAAAAAGCAGCTGAACCAAAAAAGTCAATTGTCTCACACATAAGCAACTTCCATGACAGTCAAAATGCCACATGAGCATTAGCGATACAAAGGGGATGATGGACGGAACGTTTGAGCCAATCAAACACTCACCCCCAGTCAACTGATCTGGGTTTAATCCATCATCATTCTTTAGCTCACTCCACCACCCCAGTTCAGACATGGCCATATGCAAATCAGTCTGACCCTGTGCCTCATGGGAACAGTCCAGCCCGAACTGCCAAGCCATGTCTTCCCTGGACCGGAAACAAGCATCCTAGGACCGGTTTCTGGCATTTCAGCCGTCATCAGCCAGGCTTGCTTGAATCCAGTGGCAAAGTGAGCAAGGGACCCACGTCTGGGCATACCCCCGCCAACTAGGGCGACCAAAGCAATACAAAAGGGGATGATGGACGGAACGCTTGAGCCAATCAAACACTCACCCCCAGTCAACTGATCTGGGTTTAATCCATCATCATTTTTATATCGACATGAGCATTAGGCCTGTACAATGCAAGCATGACGTTAGGAAGAGTTACAACACACCTGTGGAAGTAAATGGCCTGACCTAATCTTATCCCACACTTCCACAGTGTGGGACAATGGAAAGAAGTATCAGGTCAGGGGTGACCGCTGACAACATACAGAATTTGCAACATGCAAAGGCAATCTGGCCACATAGTGGTGGAAGGGACTCATTTTGGGAACATCCAAGAATCAGTAGAACTACAGGAAGGTAATGCTATGACTCACAAGTGCAGCCCAAACAGACTCTGCCTCTCTGCCTCTGCCATGGCCAATGATGGGCACAATTCTTTATCATCCCTCGCCCTCTGCAGGCAGTGCAGACACATCCCACATGGGTCATGGCGGTATTGCTAGATCCATAAGCATAGTTTGGCGAGTACAGATCTGGCCTGCGTAAGTATTTTGACTGTACACATGCCTCACATCATCCTTGCCTGTTCCTAACAGTATACACACACGGCTCAGACTGTAAGCCTTTAAATATTTAACCATATTTACCATGATTTGGTAACACAAGGTTTGCAGGGCACCATCAACTGAACATATGCATTGAAATGTGCATGCTACCCAGAAATGATCTAAGGCTTAACAAATGTCACAATGATGATGTGAAGCACACAGAATACAGTGCTTCACAATCCATTACATGTATGTCCTATGTAGGGACAGCAAAAATTTACTTCATTACTATTGTATGAAACACTGGACTCAAAAGCCCCATCATATCTGTGAGACAGAAAGCAATGCAGTCCAACATAGTCAAGTATGTATGTTCGGAAGTTAC
Organism: Calotriton arnoldi; assembly: GCA_963921515.1. Lineage (NCBI taxonomy): Eukaryota > Metazoa > Chordata > Amphibia > Caudata > Salamandridae > Calotriton > Calotriton arnoldi. The sequence continues at coordinate 237,297 of CAWUFW010017019.1, forward strand.
ATGCTCATCTGATGAGCCATAGAGCTGACAATGCAGGAGAAGGACCTCATACACGAGCTTCTCTAGCTACTCTGGAGACAATGCTGGGGCCCTCACCCCTTTAGCGCATGCCATGATAGCTCCCAGGGATGGCAAACAGCAGTTTAAGTCAAGGAGGTGTAGATTGCAACAGTGTCAGTAGGCAAGTGAAGAGTTTTGCGCAACACAACATACATGTACACCACATAGGCGGTCTTCTGCATACATGGCCAAAACCATTGGACCGCAACCATCATATGCAACAATGTTAGCTGTGTCCGTTGTGGATGACACCACTTACCGTGCAGTCTACTTCCACCAGCTGTAGTCGATTCAGATTGTCTGATAAGGGAGCCCAGGCAACCTCCTTACTGGCATTCGGAATGAAAGGATTCCTCAAATGTTCTACAGCTTCACCATTACTACAAGTATGTTGGGACATGTCTACAGGTATTGTAGACCAATGCTCTATAACTACCACTTCACAAATGAGACTGTACAGTATTCCTGCTGATGTCCCCATGATTACCGCAGTGAATTTTGACCCCCGTCGATGACAGAAAAAAGGTGTTCATATAAATAGATACAGGACAGATCAGTGTATATGACACAATTGGAGATTTTACAATGTGTACATCATTGAAATTCACACATTTGGAGTCCAGAATGAGTATTTAATGGTAAACATTGATATCAGTTAGTACATGTGTGGATGGATGTGCAATGCTTACATATCCAGTACTGTTTGTTCACATGATTAATTTGGCTTTCTCCTCACAGATGTTACTGAAGACAATGTGAGACCAGTACAAATGTGTAAACGCTACACTTATAGAGAGTCTGTTACAGTAAGAAGATGCTAGACTCCAGTGTACCTGCCATTCCCAGACCTTCAAACAATGGAAGACAGAGATGTCATGAAGAAGTTCTGTCTGAAAATAAAATGCCCATACTTCAAAGTGTTCAATGCACCATGTGGGTGCCTGACAGCCTGAGGGTCTGGGCCACAGTCAACATAGCACATGACTCCAAATCCCCATGTGCACAGTAGCAGTGGACTGAAGTATATCAGGGACTAACATTATCATAAACAACAGCCATGCAAATCAGGGAAATGTGGAAGAGCAAGTCGGCTAAGCAAATACAGCAGGAATTGGTTGTGAGGCACAGTATGATTATTTAGGTGAAAGTTCAGCACACATATGTGGACATATGCCCAGTACAAATTATACAACACTAGGCCTACATAGTTCCCTCTATTTGTGGTGCATCACATTTGTTACTTCAACACATAAAAAACATATCCAATCTACATCATTGCGAGATCTTCAAGACAAATGAGGTCGACATTGTCCAAGAGTAGAAATACCCACCATATGACATCCCATCTTATTCCATATAATCTAAAATGTCCATCCATGGAACAGTTAGCCTTCTCCTGTGGCATACCATCACTGGTGCTATTTACAGGATTTACATACCTCTGCTAATTGCCCAGCAAACTAGATGTAAGAGCCAAAGCTGTAGTCACACATCACAAAGTACATAGTAACTTCACAATGTAGCCAGAACTCACCATTGCTGTTGCTGGGCTGTCCTTCGTGGAGTGTCTCTTTTCCGCAGCATCGCCCTAGCCTGACCGGGACTGGAGGAACGACGGGAAAAGAACCCGGATTTACCGGTGGCACTACAACCCCCAGAGTCCTTAGCGCACAGCCATCGCGCTAAAAGCAAGACGCCGACCCGCGGCGTCTTGTAGCCAGAACTCACCATTGCTGTTGCTGGGCTGTCCTTCGTGGAGTGTCTCTTTTCCGCAGCATTGCCCTAGCCTGACCGGGACCGGAGGAACGACGGGAAAAGAACCCAGATTTACCGGTGGCACTACAACCCCCAGAGTCCTTAGCGCACTGCCAACGCGCTAAAAGCAAGACGCCGACCTGCGGCGCGGGGACGCGCCCAGGCAAAGTCCGGGCCAAGGGCGGGCCCATCCACGCCCATTGGAGCCCGGAGGTGGCTGGGCTGGGCCCATTCTCTTTCATTTGCAACTGACTAAGGTACTGTTTTTCTAGTAGCACGCATGGCGAAAAGAAAGGGCCTATAGGAGAAGATAGGTGGGGGGGTTGGAGCTACTCTGGACTCCTTTTTGGTAAGAGCGGCCATTGTTCTTTCGCATGAGATAGAGTTGACCGAAAGGCGTCTTTCCATGGAGCCGACCCCCTTAATATTGGGACTGACTACAGGGCCTGCTATTGATCCCCTTCCGGATATGCAGTTATCATTACCCATAATTTCACCAGACTCCGCACAAGATCAATGCGGCCCCTTCCCCCCCAACCTGAATACAGAGATCACACCAAGAAGGGGAATAGATCACTCCCCCTCGAATGTTTCTTCAGTGGACCCTTCGCCGAATCCACGGGCTAAGCGCACTAGAGCAGGGGGTGTTGTTAGTAGTGCAATACCAAAACATTCTAAACATACTCGTGCCCCCAAAACTAAAGGCTCCCTAATAAGGGTGTTTACAACGAACTCTAAAACATCAGTACCCTCAGTGACTCCTAATATTGCACCGCTCCAAGCACTGCAAGACGACTCCATTTGGTCAGAAGTCACTACAAGGCTAAATAACATAATGGTTCCTATTCTAGCCAAATTGACCCAAATTGAACTTCGGCTGGCGGAGCTAGAGTCACAGAATCGATCATTACTTGTCCGAGTGTCCCCGTTAAATGATCCTTCTCCGGCAACATCTACAACCACAGACCCAGTGCAATCAATGGAAGCGCGAGGGCCACCTGTCTCCTCGATAATGACACTGACAACACCTAGGTTCCCGAGCGACACCTCTAGCGTTTCAGCACAGCTCCTAAATGTCAATTCCAACTCCAATCCAACACGGGGCACCCAGATTCGCCAGGGGATGAGCAAAGGGGATCCATCGTGCCAGCAACTACTAAACCATAAGGAAACAAGTGCAGCTATCCAGCCGGCAGGAGTATCCGAGAACCTCATGAAGAGCCTGAGAACTTTCTGCAACAAACTCTCCATCTTCCACCCGCCGCTGCCCCACTGGTACTGGCTCTGGCAAACATCCCCCCCCCTCTGAGAAAATCAGAGCGAATCCACAAGACAATTAATTGACAAATGTCTTCACTGGTTATTAAATAATGTTAATGTAACAGAGAGGGGGAGGAAGCAATTGGCCAACAAAATTATCAATCAATCAATCAATCAATCATGTCACTTATAAAGCACACTACATACCCGCGAGGGTCTCAAGGCGCTGGGGGAAGAGGGGGTGGTGCTGCTACTGATCGAAGAGCCAGGTCTTGAGGAGTCTTCTGAAGGCCAGTAGGTCTTGGGTCTGTCGGAGGTTGGTGGGGAGGGTGTTCCAGGTCTTGGCGGCGAGGTGGGAGAAGGATCTGCCGCCGGCGGTCGTTTTCCGGATGCGGGGGACTGTGGCGAGGGCGAGGCTGGTCGAGCGGAGCTGGCGGGTGGGGGTGTAGAAGCTGAGTCGTCTGTTGAGGTAGGCTGGTCCGGAGTTGTGGAGTGCTTTGTGTGCGTGGGTGAGGAGCTTGAAGGTTATCCTCTTGTTGACAGGGAGCCAGTGCAGGTCTCTCAGGTGGGGTGTGATGTGGCTGCGTCGGGGGATGTCGAGGATAAGACGTGCAGAGGCGTTCTGGATGCGTTGCAGCCGTCTCAGGAGCTTAGCCGTCGTTCCTGCGTAGAGGGCGTTTCCGTAGTCCAGCCTGCTGGTGACGAGGGCCTGGGTGACTGTTTTTCTTGTTTCGGTGGGGATCCACTTGAAGATCCTGCGGAGCATTCAGAGGATGTTGAAGCAGGATGAGGAAACGGCGTTGACCTGCTTAGTCATGGAGAGGGTGGGGTCGAGGATGACCCCTAGGTTGCGTACGTGGTCGGTGGGTGGCGGGGCTGTTCCCAGCGATGTTGGCCACCAGGAGTCGTCCCAGGCTGAAGGGTTGGAACCAAGGATGAGGACCTCCGTCTTGTCCGAGTTCAGCTTCAGGCGGCTGGTCCTCATCCATTCGGCGGCGGCCTTCATTCCTTCGTGGAGGTGGGCTTTGGCGGTGTGAGGGTCTTTGGTGAGGGAGAGGATCAGCTGGGTGTCGCCGGCGTAGGAGATTATGTTGAGGTTGTGCTGTCGGGCGACGTGGGCGAGGGGTGCCATGTAGATGTTGAACAGCGTTGGGCTGAGGGAGGAGCCTTGGGGTACGCCGCAGATGATCTTGGTGGCCTTGGATCGGAAGGGGGAGAGGCGGACGCTTTGTGTTCTGCCGGAAAGGAAGGATGTGGTCCAGTCCAGGGCCTTCTCTTGGATCCCGGCGTCGTGAAGGCATGTTCGTAGTGTGTGGTGGCAGACCGTGTCGAAGGCGGCTGATAGGTCCAGGATGATGAGGGCTGCTGTTTCTCCGTTGTCTAGCAGGGTCCTGATGTCATCGGTGGCGGCGATGAGGGCGGTTTCGGTGCTGTGGTTGTTGCGGAAGCCGGACTGGGAAGGGTCCAGGATGTTGTTCTCCTCGAGGTAGTGGGTCAGTTGTTTGTTGACGATTTTCTCGGTGACCTTCGCGGGGAACGGGAGCAGAGAGATGGGTCGGAAGTTCTTGAGGTCCTTGGGGTCTGCCTTGGGTTTCTTGAGTAAGGCGGTGATCTCGGCGTGCTTCCAGCTTTCCGGGAAGGTTGCTGTCTCGAAGGAGATGTTGATTATTTTCCGGAGATGGGGCGCGATGGCTGTACTGGCTTTGTTGAAGATGTGGTGAGGGCACGGGTCTAGCGGTGAACCGGAGTGGATGGTGTTCATGATCTCGCTGGTGTCCTCGTCGTTGATGTTGGTCCAGGAGAGCAGGCGGTTGGTGGTTGTGGGGGCAGTGGTCTCAGTGGTTGCCGGGGCGGTCGTGGTGTTGAAGCTGTCGTGGATGTCGGCGATTTTGCGGTGGAAGAAGGTGGCCAGTGAGTCGCACAGGTCTCGCGACGGCTGGATGTCGTTGGTGTTGGAGCTGGGGTTGGAGAGTTCCTTCACGATGTTGAAGAGCTCTTTGCTGTTGTGTGCGTTGTTGTCTAGGCGGTCTTTGAGTGAGGCCCTTTTGGCGGATCTGATGAGGTGATGGTGACTGTGGGTGGCGCTCTTGTGGGCGGCGTAGCTGTCCGCTGACCGTTCGTGGAGCCAGATCTTCTCCAGTTTTCGGCATGTTCGTTTGGAGGCCTGGAGGTCTTCGGTGAACCAGGTGGCTTTCTTGCTGGTGTGGCTGTTGGGCGGATTCTTGAGCGGGGCGAGGGTGTTGGCGCAGTCGTTGATCCACTGTCTGAGGTTGCGGGCGGCGGTGTCGGGGTCGGAGGGTTCGGCGGGTGGGCTCAGGGCGAGGGTTGTGGTTAGCTGGTCTTCCGTGACTCTGCTCCAGCAGCGGCGAGGCATTTGTTCGGTGCGGTGGTGCGTGGTGGGCTTCCTGTAGGTGAAGTGGATGCAGTGGTGGTCAGTCCAGTGGGGTTCGGAGGTGTGGTTGAAGGAGACGTGTGGGCTTGCGGAAAAGATGGAGTCTAGCGTGTGGCCGGCGGCATGGGTGGGTGTAGTCACGAGCTGTCTGAGTCCGAGGGTGGCGAGGTTGTCGATCAGGGTGGTGGAGTTGGTGTCCTTGTTGTTCTCGAGGTGGAAGTTCAGGTCCCCGAGGAGGATGTAGTCCGTGGAGGCGATGGCGTGTGTGCTGACGAAGTCAGCGATGGAATCGCTGAACTGTGGTCGGGGTCCGGGGGTCTGTAGATGAGGGTTCCTCTGAGGGTGGTGTTGGGATCGGTGTGGATCTGGAAGTGCATGTGTTCGGCGGTGCTGAGGGTGTCGTCGGTGTTGGTTGAGACTCTGAGGGTGTTCCTGTGGACGATGGCGATGCCTCCTCCGACTCCGTTGGTGCGGTCCCTGCGGGTGATCTTGTATCCATCCGGGATGGCAATGGCGATGTCGGGGGCTGAAGCGTCAGGAATGCGACGTCTGGGGAGGTTGAGTCGAGAAGGTCCCAGAGTTCGATGGCGTGTTTGCGGGCGGAGCGGGTGTTGAGGAGGATGCATCTGAGGTAGTTGGGTTCTTTCCTGGGCGGTGGTTTGGCGGGGCGGGTGCTGGCGAAGCTGCAGTTCCGGCAGGTGAAGGGCCCTTGGGTGCGCTTCGGGGTGGCCTGGTAGCAGGCGTGATCTTTTCCGGGGTTGAGTGCGTGGAGGGTGCTGGGGTCGTATCGGCGTCTGTTGATGTGGCGGGCGCGGGGGATGCCCGGACCAGGGGGTCTGGCGCTGGGCGCGGTCACGGCGCGGACGGGCGCAGACGGGCTTGCCTTAGGCGGGCCTTCGGCGCGCCAGCGGCGCGGCCGCGCAGCGGCCGCCATAAACGGGGAGGTGGGAGGGAGGAGCAGGGAATGTGGCAGCGAATGGGCAGTGAGGGGGCGGGGCCGCAGGGGCACAGCGGCGGGAAACAGGCACAGAAGGGAAAACGAGCACAATCAGGGCATCAAGGGGGCACAGAAAGGAAAAGAAAACGAGCACAATCAGGGGCAGCAAGGGGGCACAGAAAGGAAAAAACGAGCACAATCAGGGGCAGCAAGGGGGCACAGAAAGGAAAAACGAGCACAATCAGGGGCAGCAAGGGGGCACAGAAAGGAAAAAACGAGCACAATCAGGGGCAGCAAGGGGGGCACAGAAAGGAAAAGCGAGCACAATCAGGGGCAGCAAGGGGGCACAGAAAGGAAAAGCGAGGCACAATCAGGGGCAGCAAGGGGGCACAGAAAGGAAAAACGAGCACAATCAGGGGCAGCAAGGGGGCACAGAAAGGAAAAAATGAGCACAATCAGGGGCAGCAAGGGGGGCACAGAAAGGAAAAGCGAGCACAATCAGGGGCAGCAAGGGGGCACAGAAAGGAAAAACGAGCACAATCAGGGGCAGCAGCAGGGCACACAGACGGAGCTGTGTGGTGGGGGAGCGACCTACCAGTCAAGGTCAGGCCAGGAGAGTGGGATGGGTGGGTGGACTAAGAAAATCTCTTGCCGGTGACTGTGTGGTTATCAATTTTAACAATGCTCACACGGGTCCTACTCTCCTAGTCAACCTCCATAGTTTTTCCCTAAGGAACTCACAGATAATACCCTTATCATTGGAGTATTTTTACAATGGCCAGGGTGCAACAGCGGGAAGAGATTATAGGGTCAGAAAAACGTCACCACTCCTCGGTGTGAGAGGGAATGAGGGCTCCATCATAAACTGCGGGATTAGACTACATAATAGATTCGCAGCCCTGTTGAATCTGGAAGCCTGTGACTGACTAACTCCTCTACCCTCTTCACTACTAGCCAAGGCAACTACCTTGGCCCCTGTAGAGATCAGTCTAGCGGAGACCCCATCTACTATACCACCCTTTGAGAACGCCCCTGTAGTTGTCACTCTTGCACCCAGTACTCAGGAGCATGTGCAGTCCCCCTCATCTCGTATGATTGACATCGAGGAAAATAGGACTAACATGATATCTTGGAATGTGGCAGGTATAGCTTCTTAAATAGGAAACCCCCACTGGACAAGTAAGTGGCAATCTATGGAGATAGTATTCTTTCAGGAGACTTGGGCCAAAGACCCAGTCTTTTTCCCTGGGTTCCGCACCTTCCATTCTCCGGCTATCCCATCAGCTTTTGGAAGGGCGAAGGGGGGCTTATTAACCCTAATTTCAAATACTATACCCCTTCAAGTCAGGCAGGTTGGTCCTATACATAGCCATTTTCAGATCTTCCAGTTGGGCTATAGGACTCAAGACACTTGGACAATTGTCAACTTTTACAACAACGAGTTTGGGAGAAATATGAAGGTCGTGGTATATGCCCTAGTAATGGAGATTGAGAAACTCAATATGGCAAAAAACGGGGGCAGTGCAAACCTCATATGGGCAGGGGATTTTAATAACCATCTCTGCAAGCTCAACGGGACTAGGGTGTGTGGAGTAGAAGACTCCCATGGTAAACCCTCTCACACTTTATACATAACGAGTATGGTGAAACTCTAAACAGCTTATTACACAAGTGGAATTTGGGTATAATAAATGAAGTGAAAGAGGGAGGGCAAGGGACCACATTTAGAAGGGGCACTCAAGAGTCTACTATTGACTTTATTTTAGCATCGGCACACTTACATGGGAAAGTGGTTCACATGAGTACCCGATTTTCTCGCCAAAGTGACCATGCCATCTTATCTATTCACTTAAGTATCCTGTTCAAAGTTAAAGACCATAAGCAGATAGTAGAGGGTATGAACCTGACCAGGAAAAATGGCTACCAACTGAAATGGTCACAGGCTCATAAGTAAAATTTAGTCCCTGAAATTTTAGTCCAAGTCAAGGAAGAAATATTATCATGTCTGGGAGAGAATTCATCCCCCTTATTCCTGGTTACCCAGTTCTGCACCCTTTTTACGAAAATAAAAGTAGCACTTACTCGGATCAAGTCGCCAGATGCTACCGCAAATACTGGGTGGTTTGACACAGCTTGCTCTACAGCAAAAAAAGCCCTTGTAACCGCCTTAAAAACTTACCCTAGAGATCCCACCAAGATCCGCGAATTACGTAATGACTACAAACTAGCGAGGAGGGTTAGAGAGAAGGATCTCAGGGCACAGGCATGGGAAGATCTTGAGCAAGCAGCCATCTTGGGCAGTAGCAGAGACTTTTGGAAAATTGTGAATGCCCCACATTTTAAAGATCCCAGCGATCCTTCGTTAGACGTACATGTAGATGAAGAGGCATGGGTGAGATATTTTGAAAAAATATTTGGTTTATCAACCTCCCCAAAATCATTATTACCTAGCTCAGAACTTCTACCTCAGGGTGGGCTAATTTTCTCTGTATGGGAGGTCAGAAAGGCGCTTGAAGCCTGTATTCCCGGTAAGGCGCCGGGGCCCGATGGAGTCCCAAATGACCTCTTCCAGGACGACTACGATATGTGGGTCCCTCTATTAACAAATATTTTTAATAGCATTCAGATAGTAGGTCCCCCTTCATCCTGGAATCAGAGCGTAATTGTGCCTATTTATAAAAAAGGGGAGAGGGGGTCCCCAAAGAACTATCGCCCTATATCTCTCCTTGATACCACTGCCAAACTTATGGGACGGGTTCTTTTGGCCAGACTGGAGGCCTGGGACGAAACCCATAACATTTTTATGAAAGCACACTATGGATTCCGTAGAGGAATGGGGACGGTCGATCATTGCCTAAACCTCTCCTTATCCATAGGGAAATATACTAAGGCAAAAGGCGGGAAGATCTATATGGCCTTCATGGACTTGACCGCAGCCTTTGATTGTGTCTCTCATCCGAGGCTGTGGTCTATGATGGTGGGGATGGGCATCGATCTGCCGATAATTGGTTTCATTCGTCAGTTGTACGCCAACGCCACTGCCTGTGTTCGGTATGGCAGGAAGGGGGAGTGCACACGTCTCTTTAAAATCGAAAAGGGAGTAAGACAGGGGTGTGTTCTCGCCCTGTTTCTTTTCTCCATCTATACAAATGGGGTAGAGTCCGCCCTGTCTGCTTTACCCGTGGACGTGCCCAAATTCAATCATACCCCTCTTCCGATCTTGGCGTACGCTGACGATGCAGTATTGATGGCTAGATCAGGGTTAGCCTTACAATCGCTAATTTCGGCTTACTCCACCTTTATGGCCTCCCTTGACCTAAAAGTAAATGAATCTAAAACTTTTATTATTGTGGCAGGAGGGGCTAGAGGAGAGAAATACCCTCATTTCCAGCTGGCAGGAAAGAAAATCGAGGTGGTTGACTCCTTTTCATATCTAGGAGTTCTTTTTGATAAGGATCACTCATGGTCTAATTTAGTGGCGGCAAGAGCCCAGGGTATGGAAAGGAGTCTCAATACTGTCAAAAGATTCACAAAGAAGTTGGGAGCCAGCCCCTTGGACATAATTAAAAATATCTATTCTGCAAAAACAAAGTCCGCTGCAACATATGGGGCAGGTGTCTGGGGGATGGCTAACGTCGAACCGTTACAGCAAGTGGAAGATAGCTTCTTCAAAAATCGAGTGTCCCTACCCCAATCAGCCCCAAATTATATTTTACATCTTGAATTGGGGCTCCCTTATCTGAGCGATTGTATAAGAATGGCACCAGTCTTGCTGTGGCTCTCAATATGGCGTAGGTCTACGGTGGACCTGACCCAAAGCATCATCAGGGATTGTTGTAAGTTGGATTATTACAAGAGGATTGGGTGGTTAAATTATGTAGAGGTCCAACTGAATGCCCTAGGGCTGGGAGAATTATTCCAGGACCCTGATTCCTGTAAAAGGGTTACAAAGAAAAGAATAACAGACTTATTTATCCAGAGAGCAAATTATGCTCGAAGTGAAAAGAAACATTTTCACCACTCCTCTATCGCCTATGATCTGGTTCCATCAAGACCAGGGGAAGGTTTTTATTACCAATCTCGCATTAATAATGCGCAGCATAGATTTATTCTACTGCGTTTTCGATTGAATATGATTCCGTTACTCTTGGGGTATCCTGAAAAGAGATACAAATTGGCAGACCTGTCACCCTGCCCCTGTAACAACCATGCCGTGCAGTCAGACCTACACATATTACTATTTTGTAAAAACTACTCAGATGAAAGAAAAACATTCATCCTCCCAATCCTGAGGAATCATAAATTCAAACAGTGTCGGGTGGCTATGTATTTTTTAAAGGCCCTATCGGACCCATTCGTATGCTTTTCGGTAGCTTCATTTTTGTGGGCCTGTTTTAGAAAGAGGAAAATGGTGGGACGACACCTTAATAGTAGGGGTGGGCGGAATTTGCGTAGTCGCGTTACGCAAAGTTCCGCGAAACGGTAACAAATCTCCGCGAGCACGCAAAAGTTCTGCGAACACGCGGAATTGCTTGTTCCGCCTGTTCGCGATGCTTTTTTCCTGTTCGCGAACGCTGTTTGCGTGCTTGGGGGGAAATATCTCGCGAACACGCACTTTGAAAGCGCGAAGAAGCAAAAAATTCCGCGAAGCTGCGGATCGCAGAATTTTTGGCAATTCCGCGTTCTCCGCGGAACGCGAAATTACCCAAATTCCGCTAATTCCGCGAGCGGAACGGAATTTACCGCCCAGGCCTACTTAATAGCAATGATTAACATTCATTTTTAACTGATTTTAAATGATTTTACGCGAATGGATTACCTTGATTGTGGCAAATCTGTTTAATTGGTTTTTTAACTTTGCATACATGCTTACATATTTGTGTTTTAAATTTTAGGATGATTTGTGCTTTTATGGTCTGTTTTTATAAAAGATCGAATAAAGCTGTGTGATGATGATGATGAACTTCACAATGATAACAGAAAAAGTGGCAGGACCCATCTATTGTCAAACAAAAGGATCTGTTTTATTCAGTTCAATATCAAACTTTTAAAAACAAATTGTCAGGCCACTGGCCAGTCCACATGGATACTGGTGGGAGCAGGTGACCAATAGGTTTGCCACCAAACTTGCCTATAAAACACTGCCTTGGAAACCTCCCCAGGAAGGGGCATCTAGTGGGCATGCCAGGCACCTCAAAGATCTCAACTGCGGGGGTCTTGGACTTGGGAGGGGTGGATTTTGCCCTTGATGGGATTTTGGGAGTTTGGGAGGTGTCTTGGGTTTTCTCTTTCCTTGGTTTTGGATTTGGGAGGGGTGGTTCTTGAGGTGGAAGTGATGGGTATGGAAAAAGGGGGCCTGGGTTGGGGTAGCAGAGGAAGTTGTCCAACAGGACAAAGTCCAAGGTAAGGAAGTATTGGTCGCAAGTTGAGTGTCTGGGATAGACATAAGTGGGTTCAGGTTGTGAGGTAGAGGGAGTGGATGTGTCTGGTGCTGGTGGGTCTGTTGTTGGTGCAAGTGTGTGTTGTGTAGGTAAGTGTGGGCGTCTGGGTATAGTGTGTGTGTGTATGTTGTGGATTTGCAGGGTATGGGGTGAAGGTGTCTGTGGGTGCATCAGTTGTGTGTGTGTGATGGTAGGTGGTGATGGGAGTGTGGGTGCATGTGTGTCTTTGTGTATGCTGTATAAGTCTGTTTGGGTGGGTGCATGCACAGGTGTGTGGACGCTTGGGACAGGCAGGAAAATAGGGTCTGTGTATGGGGGTGGGTTAGAGGAAGAATGCAGGTGGAAGTCTGGGGTGTGTGTAAGGCTGCGGTCAGTGAGAAGGCCAGAGACTGAAATGATCTCTGTACGGCAGGCATACCACTGTCAATGCCTTCCAAGTAGGCAACCATCTGAGACAGTTGTCGGCCCCAACCCTGGGTGGCATTGAGCAGTGCAGTTTGCCCAACAGAGATCTGTCTCAGGAGGTCAATAGCCTCCTCACTCAGGGCAGCTCAAGGCACAGGCCCAGGGGCTGAGGTGCCTGGAACTGAAGAGACAGCTCCCGTCTTAGGGGAGTGGGCCTGGAAAACGGGGTGGGGAGCAGTAGGGAGGGCAGAGATGGAACGAGGGTGGCGGATAATGATAGTATAGCACCAGGATGGGTGGGGTCCACCACCACCAAGTAGTGGCCAGTGGAGTCTGACTCTGTGGATGATGTTGTTAAGTCTAGGTTCTCTGTGGCACTCCTCTCACCCTCTTGGCCATCCGTATGAGTGTTCCAATCGGACCCACTTCGGCCAGCTGATTCCACAACAACCTGGGCCCTTCTACCTCCGCTCACCTGGGTAGATGCTGGAATGACATATGAGTTTGGTCAATTACAACTGCATAGACACAAAGGAGGAACAGCTCATTACAAATGACACAACAAATGTGCTTGTATCACAACATAAACTAGGACGGCTAATTTTCCTACAACATTAGCATAAGTACATGCACAAATGCAACATAAGTTCTCAACAGTTGCACACAATGATGTCTGGAGCAGAGTCTGTCACAATTGCATGAGTTAGCTTGTGTCTACTCCATCATCATCTATGTAGCAGGATATAACATTACTCTGTACCTTTAGGCCCTTTTGACATACACTAGTGCCCAGGTGACATCAACTAGCATGGCCATAAATAATGTATCCCTAACCATTCCACACAAGGCCCCCTCCAGCAATAGCCATGTTCCTAAACCCACCTCACGGTGAAGTGATGGACACCTGAATCAGCTATCTTTCTGAAATATGTGTAGTACCAACAAGGATGTGTCATGGAAGTGCCTATTCTACACTGTTCACACGACCCAAATGAAACTTCTACTTTTGTCCTCTGCCACAACACTCTCTACAAAGGTGAAACTGCATACCTTTGCTATGTATTACATGTCTCACTCCAATTTAGAATGGAGACAATGTGGCTGAAAGTTGGGTGAGATGTCCTCACATATATCCATATGACATGAGACCACCTAGGCCTAGGGACATGCCCACTCCTGATTGGTGTACTCACCAATACCAATATCCCATAGCATACTGTGAAGCCATTACAACGGGTAATGTTTATGAGACTCAGAGAATATCCTGTCCATGAAGAGAACGTTAAACTTTTAGACAATAGGGAAGGGACATCACAGCATTTCAACTTGTCTAACAAACACATATTCTTATATATAGATATCCTAGTACATCATGTTTAAATAATAGAACAGTTGAACAATATATTGGTAAATAGCTTCCCAGATGAAAATAACAGATGGTCGTGTTTCTTGATTGTAGTTAATATGAATCTTTTATTGAAAAACACTTTATTCTTTTAAAAGCACCACACAATTGCTTGCCAATGCGTTTCATCCCTCATGGGACTTCTTCAGGGCTTAATCAAAGTCTGTATCTGCTGATGATATTAATGGAAGTTCGAGCCGAATTTAAAAGCAGCGATGAAGACACTGTGTCGGTATGTCCTAGTATATCCAGAAGATTAATGGGCAAAGTGTAAAGCCCTCTGTGCAAATGCGGACGTCTGGTACCTTCAACCGACCTATCGTGTGACATTATCTCTTGTGAAAGGTCACAGTACACATAGACTGAATACTGATAACGCAGAATTTTTGTCACAAACAATTATCTTGAGACACCGGTTCATTGCAAATGACCGGCGCATACGAATTCGCTCTGACGCTTAGTGGCACATACCAATAAAACAGCAACAACACAAATGTTATCATCAATACACAGTGTCTTCATCGCTGCTTTTAAATTCGGCTCGAACTTACATCAATATCATCAGCAGATACAGACTTTGATTAAGCCCAGAAGAAGTCCCATGAGGGATGAAACGCGTTGGCAAGCAATTGTGTGGTGCTTTTAAAAGAATAAACTGTTTTTCAATAAAAGATTCATATTAACTACAATCAAGAAACACGACCATCTGTTATTTTCATCTGGGAAGCTATTTACCAATATATTGTACAACTGTTCTATTGTTTAAACATGATGCACTAGGATATCTATATATAAGAGTACGTGTCTTTCTCGGGTGCAGGGTCAATTGTTAGTCATGGATAGTGGTGGTTTGCAACCACCCTTTTGGGATGTATGCAGGTCAAATCCTAGACCCAATGCACCGAGGTACAGTGTATATTTAATAGGCTTTACAAGTAGTGACATCTGGTGTTGGATCTTTAAAGCTCTGACCCCTTTCTTTGTTGGTAGTAACAAACACATATACCAGTGTGTAACCGAGTGTACACACTCACATATGAGCCCAACATGTTGGCATTACACTACCTGCTGCTTATCAGTAGCCACTTGATGAACCTCCACTATTCAACATGTCCATGTCCCATAAATGTATACTCACACCTCAATGGAATTGAACATCACATTGTGAGACAGTACTATAAGTACTCCGACCATGTAAGTCATTGCCTCATCATTTGGAAACAAAACTTTACAATGAACAATGTATTTGGGTGTGTGCGACACACCTTCCCATGTCTACACACCCCTGTATTTGATTACACATGACATGTATGCACATCACTGTTCACAAAAGGCCTTGACACATTGGGCAATACATGCAATTGTGATGGAAACAGACTTCAAACTATGTAGACCCATATATATATTGTAGTAAAACACTTGTACATATGATGGTACAACATGGATATGTTACACATGCCAACCAGACCTACACATGCAATGACTCTATAATTGTGTTTGTCATCCCTAAACCTCCATGTTGATGTGAACGCTGCTGCCTATAATGATGAATAGATTGTTAGGTATGATTCAGATTAGGTAGCACAAAACTCACCCCCTCCTAGCTGTTGTTGGGCCCTCAACTGCCCATCAAGCTTCGGGTAGTCCACCGCCAGGTTGCAGGCCATTAGGGGAGTAAGTGTCCCGCGCATGCCCCTACTACTTGGGGATGACTTCCCCAGCTGGCATGATTTTCCAGGTCCAACGTCTCAGGTCTTCCCACCTCTTCCTGCAATGGACACTATACTGGTGATAGACCATCAGGGACCACACTCCCTGCTTCTGATGGGCGTTGTTCTGTATGGATGCATTAGATGATGAGACTGAGTGGACATGCAAGACTAGGGTCATTTGTCAGGCTGATCAAGCGGATGTAGACACCTAGCATGACCATGAATAAATTGTCAGCACCTCAAATGTGTAGACTCCGATGATGAGCATACAGACTCACATTTTACCACAATACACTAGTCATCTGATGACTACACCCAACTCATGTCAGGTCCTCTACTGACTATGCCAGCCTACTTAGATCACACAGTCCTGGGCCATAACACATGTACTGTGAAAGTAGTCTAGATGTACCACAACACACCTTTGGGAGCACATGACAGCAAAAGTACATGTGCATAACAATGCAGACACTTTCGCACCCCAGACATGTGACTCTTTCCATGTTGTTCCCAACATAACTGTTCCCACTAAATGTAAAACATCCCAAAACATGGGTCACCATGGAAAGCCTGCCATGTATCACACTTTGTGCTCACAATCTGGAAATTAGTGATCATGTGGACAACTCAATGTAAAATAATACCACATCTGATTGAGTGTTTGGGTGATGTCCTGCCAGCAAAGAATACCCATTTGGCCATTTGTGGCACTGTCACAGGGATGACATCAACATTGCTTTGTACATACTGTCTGGCTGTTTATTGTGACACACTTGGTGATGCAGTGATGGACTTCACTACTGTACTCACTAACTATTTACACAGTACATGTGTCAATAGTAAAATATGCCAGCTCAAATCAAACTCTACTCATGGGACAGTTACAACAGGCTTGTTTTAGTGAGGGGCCTGTCCTAAGGCAGTGAAACACATTGACTATGTGGGTAAATAGCAAGTAGACTCAGGTCTGTGGGTCTTGTCAGGTACAATAGTATAAGTAGCATATTCAAGATGTAGTAGGCCCGTTATGTTGCTCTCTGAATGTATAAGTGATGTTTGCACTGTAAACCGCGGTTGGCGGTAATACATGTAATACTACCCTCACCGTAGTGGCAATTTGCAAACTTTAATGTGATAATGTGCACAGTTCTGTTACAGACCTGTGAATGCCACCTTGGGGATGACAGGTGGATGTGCAAAATCTGCCAATATGTAAATCCGTATTTGTAAAGCGCGAACTACTCACCCTTACGGGTCTCAAGGCGCTGGGGGCCGTCGTGGAAATTAAGTGAGCTATTGCCCAGAGTCACATGGGGCTGAGCTGAGCTGCCGCCGGAGCCGGGGATCGAACCGTGAGCCCTGTGCTCCGAAGTCAGCTGCCCTGGCCGCTGCACCACACCTCTCCACATGATGATGTAAAATGTGTACTGCTTCATTCTATTAACATGCAAGTTGTCTGCTTACCGGATTTGTATATCTCAAACGTCTGTGTCCGGTTCCCAGGATCTGCACATAATTTGTCTTACTGTGGAACAGCATCATGCCCCAGCTGATGTCACAACTAGTACCAGAGAGGGCCTGGCTTGAAGGTAAGCGCAATCTATCCTAACTTTATGTGGGAAATGTCAGGTAGCATGATCTGAAAGTGTGTAAATAAATGTTGTCCTTCTGTCTATATGGGAGACTCAGGGGGATATTCACAAGAACGTGCGCTAAACATCTCCAGAAAATGTTAACGCAACTTTACACATCGCAGTCTATCGCGGGAAAATAATCCTGTGTTAACCCGGAATTCACAACACGGCGGTACCATGCGATAGTCCTCCGAAAACGCGGCCAATGTCCGCGAAACAACCGCCGCAACGGAGTCAAAAATACAAACCCCAACTCCAAAAAACATGCGATGAGCCCATTCGTGATGAGGAAATCAGTGATAAGCAGCGCCAGGCCTGCCATACACACTCGGCAGGCGGGAAAATCACTATAAAAGGAGAAAAAACACACAAACACAAAATGACCAACACCGAAGCACCATGGAGGCAGCCGGAGCAGGCGCAGAGGACGAGCGGAACCCCACAAGCACCCCGGACGACCAGCCTGGGACCTTTGTGACAGGGAAGGGCAAGGACAAGAAGAAGAGGAAGACGAAGTTCAGTCCGCAGGAGAATAGGATCCTGGTCAAGGAGGTGATAGAACACCATCAAAAACTGTTCGTCACCTCCAATGTGTCATTGGGCACCAAAAATGGATTATGGCGGTCCATTGTGGACAAGGTGAATGCCATCGGAGAGCACAAGAGGTCAATGGACGAGGTCAAGAGGCGATGGATTGACATCAAGCGCAAGACCAAGGAGAAACTCGCAGGCAACCAGAAGGCTGCAATGCAGACTGGAGGTGGGAGCCCAGCGCCACAGCTGGAGCTGGATGACATGGAGGAGCTGGTGACGACAGTCATCAGTGTGGAGACCATGGCAGGAGTCGGGGCATCGGACACTGCTCGACATGACACAACACAACGGCAACAGGTTGAGTAACCACTAGGTACTGGGGGGACGGGGGGAGATGGCCACAATGGCACACATGCACAACCAAGCAGAGCACAGTGCACACACACAATGACTCTGGATCATGGCCCTGATCTACACACTGTCACAATGTACATTGCCATGCTGTCTGAATGTCAACATGTACCATGCGGCCACATACATGTGGACACATTGTAACACAGCATCTCCCCTTCACATTGCAGGGGCACCGTCAACGCCACCTGCAGAGCAGTCCCAGCCACTCTTCACTGATGACGAGGAGGAAACCACCAGCATCGACACCCAAGCCCTCCAAGACATCATTGAACTCATCCGCCAATCACCTCGAGGACCAGGGCAGCCCATCTGCATTGAGGAGACCCCACCCACTCCACAAACCACCCAGCAGAAGGCACCCAAAACCCGGCTGTCTCCCAAGACCCCCCCGAACAACACATGGCCTTTCAACGCCGTTTGTTGGAGGGCCAGAGGGAGATGGCTGAGCAGGTGCGGGTGGGGTTCGACCTCATGGCTACCAAACTTGATGCCATCCATGGGTGTCTGAGTCCCATCAGGGACCACCTCCAGTCCCTAACGGACACCCACACGCCACTCCATGGTCTCCAACGAGCCCTGGCTGACATCGCTGGAGTCATGACTCGGAGACAAGAACACCTGTCCGCTCAGAGTGGCTCCATCGATCTCAGCCGTGAGATCGCACACATGCGGAGGCTCCTGGAGGATATGGTGCGGATGGAGGCGGAAAGGATGGCAGCCACCACTGCACATCAGCGAAATGTAGCTGGGATCTACCATGCCCTGCATGTCCTCATCATGGCATTCCTGCCACAAGGCGTGGCGCAGATGAATGCTGCTGCCCCTACACCATCCACATCTCCACCCCCTGGTGTGTCCGTGCCTCACAGTGCGGCAGACATTTCCACTCCGGCACCTGATGTGTCACTGCCACACAGTGTGGCCGACAATCCACCTCCGGCCCCTGATGTGTCAGTGGCACACAGTGCTGCAGCTGGAACTACACCACCCACAGGTGGGGCAGGGCACACATCCGAGGACGAGGACTTGGCTGGCTTAGGGATCAGAAGGAGGCACTAGCATTCATTTCCGCCACCTGGCCTGTTGCTCCTTGGTGCCACACATGGCCCCATGACCTTCCACTGACCCCCGATACACTCTGCGGCACTCACCTTGGACCGTGACATGGACTGCCATATCCTGTTTGGTGACCAATGACACGGCGACCAGACTGCGGACTGTACTCTTCCTCTTCTGCTGTACTTGTCATTCAGCGATGGACTCTGGCTGGCCCTCCACGGGCCCATATTGTGAAGTGGGGTTGGCATGGCCCTGTACTGCTCCAGCTGCAAAACTCCACTGGATGTGCAATAAACATTCAGAAACGCACTGCTGTGTCAGGTCTTTCATCATTCAAGTATGAATGTGTGGATGTATGTAGGGTCAGTGATTCCCCCTAACGTCAATGATGCTCATCTAGTGGGATTCCAGTCACAGTGTGCTACGTTGCCGATTGCGTTCCGGGTGCCATAGACACTACAACAGGGACACACGCATTAGTCACTTCCTTGTCCGGGCATGGACTGCACCATGCCCAGAGCCCCCGAGTCATTGTTGCAAGCCCTGCGCTGGCCCGGCGTATGCCAGGCCAGACCACTCCGCTTACGCTCCGAGGGGGGGCCACATAACCACATGTCGCAGGTTTACATGCTAGTGGTCTGCAGGTCACTGGTCTAGTTGTCAGCATGTCACGGCCACTCCCTGAGGGCAGGTTTGCACACACACCACACCCATCCGGTGCAGGCGTCACAGGTCATGTGACCCCGAGAATATAAGGGGCCGGCAATGTCACATTCCCTACTGCCGGAGGTGACTGGATGACGGACATTCCACGGGGCTCAATCATGAAGGGCCCATGAGTTGTTGCGCACAGGTTTAGTGGCACCGAGGCCTTGCGGCCGCATGGGCCTACCACCACGTGGCACTGACTGGGGTTGCACAGGGTTAGTGGCACACGAAGCCTTGCGGCCGTCACGGGCCTACCACCACGTGGCGCTGACTGGGGTTGCACAGGGTTAGTGGCACCCGAAGCCTTGCAGCCGTCACGGGCCTACCACCACGTGGCGCTGACTGGGGTTGCACAGGGTTAGTGCCCCCGAAATTGCTGAGCGGGTGTGCAGCCTGCGATGATGACGTGAGCAGTGATGTGGTCTCTGCCATTGATGCCTCAGGACTCAGCGCCATGTGTGGGACCTGCTGGGCCGCGGTGCGGGTCCGCATGATGTGGAGCATGCCATGGTGGCGGGACCGGGGCGTGGAGCTTGCACGGGCACATGGTGTGCCCACTGGTGGACACACCATTGGCGGCAGGTGAGCAGTGGGGCCTGGGTGCGCAAGGGCGGTTAGCCAGCGCTGGCCAGCGAGAGGGGGTAGGGTGCGGCTGCATGTGTGCGCGGGGGCGGATAGGCATTGTTGCCGTGTGCAGTGAGATGGAGTCTGCCATGATTGACTCTTGCCTCGATTACAGATTGCAGACCTGGTTGCTTGCAGTGTATACCAGCACTTGGTTGGAGACACACCGGTAGCAGCAAGTGAGCAGTGGTGCCTGGGTGCGCGGGGGCGGCAGTGTCCCTCCTTCTCTCTCTCTCTCTCCCTTCCTTTCCTTCTCTCTCTCTGCCTTCCTTTCCTTCTCTGTCTCTCTCTGCCTTCCTTTCCTTCTCTGTCTCTCTCTCTGCCTTCCTTTCCTTCTCTCTCTCTCCCTCTCCCTTTCTTCCTTTCTCTCTCTCCTTCTCCCTCCCTCCCTCTCCCTTTCTTTCTTTCTCTCTCTCTTTCTCTCTCTGCCTTTCTTTCCTTCTCTGTTTCTCTGTGTCTCGCTCCTTTGATGTGCGCATGACACACGTTCTGATTTTGTGCTTTATTGTCCAGGCTGTGACATCAGGATTGTCCTGGACGGACCCAACAGGAGTCTTCCGCATTGGTGTTTTGTGTTGTATTTCAATAAAGTTTTTGGTTGTTACTTCAATGATGAGTGACTGTTTCTCGTTCATCTGACCACACGTGTGTTTCTTCTTGTCATTGTGCGACATCATGCGCTTTTTGTGGCTCTTGTGTCGTGCACGGTATGTGTTTGTCAGGGGGGGCCCTGGGGGGGGGGCCTGGGAGTGGGGGCGGTGGGTGTTGTGGCCCTCTTGGGTCTCCGAGCTGCATGATCATTGTATCCATGGCATCTGTGGGTCTTCCGATGTGGCTTTGTGCTGGGCTCCCTTTCGTACTGCAGGTAGTCACCCTGCTTTACACCAGCAGAAACCAAACATACCATATGTATTGCATGTTCTGTCAGCCAATGCTGGATTCGAACAAAATGCCAGATGTAATGTCTGTTTGGTATTCCCAAAAGTGCTTTCTACAGTCATAGGTTATGTACCTATGAACGAATATTATGAATCCAACAAGAGTGAATTATTATGGACACTACATATCCCAGACTACTTCGTTTGAGACGTGACAGAACAGCCCATCCAGGGCGTACTATTTAGTATTTAAATGACGGGGTGGTGTCCCGCGCTTTTTAGAACTGCCGAAGCCTCCTAGGAGGAGTTGAGATACTCCAGAAATGCATCAGGCATTAACGGCGGTCGAGCTGCTCGTTGAATCGATATGCTGGATGTGCGCATACCTTCTAAGGCTTGTTGCTTGTGGCTGATGTCCGAGTGCTCCTTGTAGATTGGGTACTCTTGGAGCTTTGATATTGAATGCAGCTACCCTGCCGCGGAGGAGCACCACCCCGAGATTGAAGGGGGCCACGTGGTTTGGTATTCACCGAGCCATAAGAGTGGGACAGCAGCTTAGGATGTAGCGCGCACTAGCATGCCGAGGCCCATTGAGGGCTTGCTATTTTTGCCAGCAGTGATTAACAGCACTTACCATCTGTGGAATTATTATGGACACTACATATCCCAGACTACTCCGTTTGTGACGTGACGGAACAGCCCATCCAGGGCGTACTATTTAGTATTTAAATGACGGGGTGGTGTCCCGTGCTTTTTTGAACTGCCGAAGCCTCTGAGGAGGAGTTGAGATACTCCAGAAACGCGTCAGGCATTAACGGCGGTCGAGCTGCTCATGGAATCGGTATGCTGGACGTGCGCATACCTTCTAAGGCTTGTTGCTTGTGGCTGCTGTCTGAGTGCTCCTTGTACGTTGGATACTCTAGGAGCTTTGATATATATATATATATATATATATATATATATATATATTCACTGAAAAAACCATAGGTTTTACAGACGTTATAGTTAGAAATTAGCATTTAAAAAACCTTTGCAATTCACTGAAAAAACCATAGGTTTCAGGGGTGTTATAGTTAGCTGGACATTTCACTCGTACAAAACCATAGAAATTCCACTGTTATAGTTAGTTCAGCTAACTATAACTTGCGCCCCCGCAATGCACTGCTCATGACGTCACATATTACATCATTCATGGCATGGTCAGTGACATCACTGATGATATCACTGATGACATCTGAAATGACATTACTGCTGACATCATCCAGTGACTGTGTGTTTCTGTAATTTTTAAATATGTTTTACATATATTCTTAGGTGTATTGAAGAATGAGTGGGTGTATAAGTGTCTGGATGGGGGATTTTACAGGTGTGTGACTGATTGCATAAGTGAGTGATTAAACGTGTCTTACTGAATGCATGGGTTAGTGACTAAACTGTGAATGTGTGTATCAGTCTGTCTGTTGTTGTGTAAGCTTCTACATGGGTTGGTCAGTAGCTACAGGAGTGTTTATATGGGTTATTGATTGTTTGCCTGAGTATTTGTATGGGAGACTGAGTGTGTGTGTGGGTGGGTTGGAGGTGTGTGACTCTGTGCATTGATGTGTGAGTCGTTGATTCACTGGGTGTATGGGTTCAAGAGTGCATGTGGAAACAGCTGTATGGGTGGGTGAGTGTGTGTATGGGTGTGTTGGTGAGTGAATGGATGTCTCAGTGGTACATGTGTGAGTAACTACATATGTAAAAGGCAGTATATGTGAGTGATGCTGTATATAAATGAGTATATGTGACAGTGAGTGATTGTGAGAGTGGCTGTATGCATGAGTGTGTACTTGTATCAGTGATTATATAAGAGAGTAATTATGCGTTAGTATCTGTATGAATTAGGGAGGTGGTGTGCGTATAACTGTATAGGTGAGTAAATGGGAGTGTGATTGATTCTTTGCACGACTGACTAGGTGTGTGAGTAACTCCATGGATGAGTAGCGGTGTGTGAGTGTCTGAATAGGTGTATGAGTGCACATCATAGTGTTGTATTGATGAGTAACTGCATGTATAAGTGAATGTACGGGTGAATGAGTGGATGTGTGTGTAGACCTAGGAATCAAAGAGTGCGTATGTAGTAACTGGTATTGGTGTCTCGATGGTTTCGAAAATGGTAGTCTGTATTTTACAGTGGGTGTATTAAAGGTTATATTAGACTGTGAGGAGGTGCATCAGATTTTCACGTGGATGATGTCATCAGTGATGTCATCAGTGATGTCATTTCAGATGTCATCAGTGATGTCACTGACCATGCCATGAATGTTGTAATATGTGACGTCATCAGCAGTGCATTGCGGGGCGCGAGTTATAGTTAGCTGAACTAACTATAACAGTGGAATTTCTATGGTTTTGTACGAGTGAAATGTCCAGCTAACTATAACGCCCCTGAAACCTATGGTTTTTTCAGTGAAGAATTGCAAAGGTTTTTTAAATGCTAATTTCTAACTATAACGTCTGTAAAACCTATGGTTTTTTCAGTGAATTTCAATGGTTTTTTAAATACTAATTTCTAACTATAACTTCCCTGAAACCTATGGTTTTTTCAGTGAATTTCAAAGGTTTTTTAAATGCTCATTTCTAACTACAATGTCCCTAAAACCTATATTGTTTTTAACTAAATTTAAAAAAGACGTGCATACTTTTTGTAGTGAAAAACTAACTGTAACAGTAGTCTGTTATAAGTTATAATTTAACAATGTTTAAAACTTAATTAGCACTAATTAACATATAAGTGTGGAAAAAGTGTGACAGAGCAGCTATGGTACCTGACTTCGAACAACAGCGTTCACAGTTCGATTCCCGGCTCCAGCGGCACGTTACCCACCACTATGTCACTGTGGGCAAAACCTTGCTTAATCTTTCCGACGCCCCCGAGCGCTGGCACACCTTTCCAGGGTTAGCTGTACGCTTTACAAATGCTCGCATTTTTTAATTTAAAACCATAGTGATGAGAAATATTATCATGGTTTTTTTTTCTTCTATTCTGATAGATCTTTTTTTATGTCTTCTATTTAGAATTACCGCAATCAATAAATGTATTTACTCATGAGAATGGAAATGACATGGTTTTCCGGGTAACAGTTTTTAAGCTCTCCAACGTATGTACATATTAAGGACCTTATACGTGTTAGGTTCGAAATCGAAACTTTTTCCACTTCACATTTTGTAACTTTTCTCAACACGTGCACAAGTGAAACAGTTAAAACGTGAGCACGTGTCAACTGTTAAATGTGACATCTAAATGGGCGGAGCCGCATCTTCCTTCCATAGACTACTGAATAACCAAAAAGTATATAAACCACACCCGTTGATAGATTAGTTTCGTTTTTGCGAGCTATTTACACGTCTCCATTCAGTGATGCAGGTGCTCTTTTCTACAGTCGGATTCTTCTTTTGCGGCCACAAAACATAAACCTGAGTTGTAAGTTGTTTGATTATGCAATACTAGATATTTATAAAACGTAGCTATTTGTCAATCTTTAAACACTTGTATTTAGAAAAAAGTGTTATTGGTTGTTTTTGCCATTTATATGTAACGTCAGCAGCTTGTTTTCAGAAACAGACAGAATACAGCAAACATTGTTCCTGTTCTGGCTCCTTTGAGCTCATATAGTGTGACTTTGTATATTATAATATTGACATTGCACTTGACCTCAGAAGTGTTGGTGACCCGTCGGCGCGAAGACTAAAGATTTATATGTAACGTCAGCAGCTTCTAGTTTGTAGTCTATTTCCCCTTGACATCATATAGTGTGAGTATGTATATTATAATAACCACACATTATGATCTCAGAGGAGTTTGTGACCCGTTGGCGCGAAGACTAAAGATTTATATGTAACGTCAGTAGCTTCTGGTTTTTAGTCTATTTCTCCCTTGAGATCATATAGTGTGAGTATGTATATTGTAATATGAACATTTATACTGACCTCAGTGGAGTTTATGACCCGTCGACGCGAAGACTAAAGATTTATATTTAACGTCAGCACCTTCTCGTTCTTACTCTGTTTCTTTCTTGGGATCATATACTGTGAATATGTATATTATAATATTAACAGTCATTAATTTGTGATCTCAGAGCACTTTATGACCCATTGGTGCGAAGATGAAAGATTTCGAAGTCCCGGAGAAAAGAAGCTCTCATCATACTCATCGCTGGAAAGTATTTCGTTATTGATCTTGTTTTGTATTGATGACTTCATTTTCATTTTCCTTTTTGTGTGCCATCAGTGACACTGTGTATATTGTAAGAGTGTGATATTTCCACACAACAGGAATTGAGATTTCTCACCGCCAGGAGTAAACCATCTGAAATACAGTTTACTGACCTTAATAACTTACTTGATCAGATATTTTTACAGTGACAATATTTTGGGAAATTGCAGTTTAAAAAAAAATTGTTTCCATAGATACTTTCTTAGTGAATACCTTTGATAAACCCTACATTTCTGAATGTTTTTTTACTATTTCTATTTTTGTCTGTTGCGGTTCCTATTCACCTTCTCCCTATAGAATATATACGACCAGTAGTGTATATTATTATACTACTATCCTATATATTCTTAAAGGAGTACGTGATCTAAGCACTACGACCAAACTTTCACGAATTCTACAGTAATAGAAATTATAAAAAATGATAAAGCGTACATTTCTATGTAATATAAAGTGATTTGTGTTTAACTGTTTTTTACTTGTTATTGTTCTTGTGACCTGAGATGATGTAGTGCGGGAGTGTTTCTTGTAGCACTTCTTTTCTACTTTATCTAAATGTAACTCATGCCTTCTTATATTATCAAGAATATGGGGCAACACTTTTACAAACTATAGCAGAAAAAAAAAGGGAGGGTGTGCCCACGCTTAAGGGATATTTTATGAATTGCGTTTTTATTTGTCACCCCTTTGATATATACAGCATCAGTTTCCGAACAAAGTATATTTGTAATTGCTTAATAAAAACTATTTCAAACCTAGACTGAAATTTTTGCTGCGCAACCATAGCTCCCCATTAGAAAAGTAAACACCACATTATAACTAAACAGTGCTCCTGGGAAGTATCCCACCCGCAAACTTAATAAAAACAAGACCGCAACACACTTTGTTATTTTCCCGCCGTGATTTGTACACCCCACGCCAATTATATAAATGGCCCTTAAAATATATAAAAAACTATTTTTACCTTAACAATCCCTCTCCACCACCTTGTGACCACTGTACAGAGTTAATAGTGTTCCTACCCTCCCCGCGACTACTTTCTTTTCCCGTACTCCATTGAAGTGCGTCACAAAATGGTTCACAACAGTGAACCGTTCCCAGCCAATAATGA
Organism: Calotriton arnoldi; assembly: GCA_963921515.1. Lineage (NCBI taxonomy): Eukaryota > Metazoa > Chordata > Amphibia > Caudata > Salamandridae > Calotriton > Calotriton arnoldi. Next base: position 263,878 of record CAWUFW010017019.1, read on the forward strand.
ACAAACTTGTACTAGGAACAGTTTAGCCAATAAAATGTCCATGGTGTTCCGCAGTGGGGAGGGAATAGCTGCCAACACTTCTACTTTCAATGGTTTACAGCCAATGAACATTAAGCTTGGGAAGGTCCTGCTTGGAACACGTTACCCAATCAGATGTCCCTGATGCTCCGTGGAGGGGGAGGGAATGGCTGGCAACACTTCTACTTTCAATGGTTTACAGCCAATGAACATTAAGCTTGGGAACGTCGTGCTTGGAACACGTCATCCAATAACATGTGCCTGCTACTCCGCGGACGGGGAGGAAATGGCTGGCAACACTTGTACTTTCAATGGTTCGCAGCCAATGAACATTAAGCTTGGGAAGGTCCTGCTTGGAACACGTCAGCCAATCAGATGTCCCTGCTACTCCGCGGACGGGGAGGAAATGGCTGGCAACACTTCTACTTTCAATGGTTCACAGCCAATGAACATTGATCTCTTATTTGGAACACCTCAGCCAATTAAACGTTAATTTTGTTCCAGACACACCAACAGAACACGCCCTCCCACATAATATTAATTTTCGTGTAAGAAAATGACACTGTCCGTGATAAAAGTGAAAACCGCATTATAAGTAAACATTACTGCGCATCATATTAAAGGAAGGCTGCAATACGGCGCATTGTTATTTTCCCGACGGGATTTCCAGAGCCTACACAACCTTGCCGCAATACCGGGCACCATTGTTCTGCGGACGTGATTTCCACATCTGCGGACGTGATTACCACGGCCTACGCAACATTCAAACTCCCTACCTCTGCACCGTACAGACTGCTTAAACTAAGACCACAGTGTTCCTACTATACCCTCTTATACAATTTTTCTCTTTTGTTTCGCCCTACGCCTTTCAACTCAGTCACAAAATGGCTGCCAACACTTCCTAGTTTGAACAGTTCGCAACCAATGAGCCGCACGCTCGTGCTCGTAACGCCTCAGCCAATCAGATGTCAGAATTCTCAAATATCGATATCTGTAAATTTTGATATTTCTCTAAAACTACTGAACAGACTTACCCCATTTAAACAAAAGCGTGCTTTCTGGACCAAGACCTTTCTCCCTGCCAAATTTGGCGTAATTCCGTTCAGCAGTTTGACCTGTAGCCTTGTCTAAAGTTTTCATTGGAAATTGCATGGAGAAAGCACGTTTTGGGACCCCCCTTTTTTCTCACCCCCCCTTCACGAATCACCCCCAAACTTTCAGGATAGGAGCTCACCTAAAAAGAGGAACTTTTTGGAAAATTTCGTAAAGATTTGTCAAACGACGCCAAAGTTATAATCACATCAAAAAATGCTTTTCCTATGGAAACGTGGTCCTAACTATAACTATCTACTGGCGACCGCCAGTAGATAATATATATATATATATATTCACTGAAAAAACCATAGGTTTCAGGGGCGTTATAGTTAGTTGGACATTTCACTCGTACAAAACCATAGAAATTCCCCGTTATAGTTAGTTCATTTGAGATGTCATCAGTGATGTCATGAGTGATGTCACTGACCATGTCATGAGTGATGTAATATGTGACGTCATCAGCAGTGCATTGCGAGGTCATGCGAGTTATAGTTAGCTGAACTAACTATAACGGGGAATTTCTATGGTTTTCTATATATATCTAACAGTTTCAAGCAAGGAAAAATAGAGAAAATTGCCCGCGCTACTTCTCAGTCCCCTGTTTTCCTTTCAGGGAATAAAGTACAATAGATCACGTAATGAGAAAATCTACTCAAAGACTCCCTTTCTGTCAAAAAAGGTAATCAATATATCTAGCCCATAGGGCTATCTTGTCCACCCAGAATTCATTGTCATCTGCCCATGCCACGTGCTTCTCCCACCAGCATCTCTTCGTAAGCTGGTGGGAGAAGCACGTGGCATGGGCAGATGACAATTAATTCTGGGTGGTATGATAGCCCTATGGGCTAGATATATTGATGACCTTTTTGGGCAGAAAGGGAGTCTTTGAGTAGATTTACGGAAAGAGGGTACATGAGGAAAGTGTTGCACGGAGCAGCTGAGAAAGTACCGCTGAAGGAAAAGCAAGATTTGGTTATACGTAAAAATGAAAACAGTGCAGAAGTGAAAGACGAAGAAACCAAGGTTAGATTGATACTCAGTTTTTCCGCTGAATCGCAAAGGATCAGGGATCTGGTCCAGAAAACTGGAGCATCCTCCAAACGGATGGCATAGTTGGTAAGACTCTTCCAAATAGACCAGATATCACATATAGAAAGAGTACATCATTGAAGGATATCTTAGTACAGAGTCACTTCTTGGAAAAACCTTTGGGTAAAGCAATGGTTACAGGTTTCTTTCCATGCACTAGATGCAAGGTGTGCAAAAATAGCACAAAGATCAGGGACTATCAGGTTCCAGAGAAGAAAGAGAGAAGGGGCATCAACAAACTACTCAACTGTAATTCGAGTTTTGTGGTCTATTGTTTGGTGTGTCCATGCGGTCCCCAGTATATTGGAAGCACGATACATCAAGCTAAGAAACGTATACTGGAGCACACACGAGCCATAACCAATCATGACAATACGTACCCTGTGGCCAGGCATTTTGCTGACATGCATAATGGGAGGAGTGACAGACTGCGCTTCTTCTGCATGGATCAGGTCATCAACAAAGAGAGAGGGGGTGACCACGTGAGGATACTAAGACAGCTTGAGTCGAGATATATAGTAGATCTCAGAACACACACCCCTTGGGGTTTGAACACTGAGGAAGAGCTGTGGTGACACATTGGATACTAGCATTTATTTCGTCGACTTACCTTTCCAATTTAAGCATATAAATAATTTTTTATTAATTCTCAGAAATTTTCATTAATCTCCTTAAAACCACTACCAGATGTTTCCTCTGCGGGGAGAGGCCACAGACCACCCAGGGCAAGATTAGTTCTCTTAGGGGGAAATCATGGCCATATCTGTTATACAGCAAATGACACATGAATACCAGATACAAGATACAGATGTCCTCCAATCATTGGTGATCACGCACCAGTCGCAGTACAGCCGGCCCATTCAGGGCTTAATAAGGGGAGTCTCTTTGAAACGATTGAATTCGTTCATTGAGTTCTAACGATCCCTTGAAGTAAGGTGCTAAGTGGCTCATTGTATATTTAGGAATATTTTTCAACTGTAACCTTATGCACTTTAACTTCCGTTTTCTTTAATTAATTTTTTTAATCAAAAACATAATAATCATAAAAAATCGAAAAATCGAAATGGGGACACTGTATCCATATATGTACATTTATGAATGAACCATGGCCCTAGAATATGAATAGGATTATTCTCCATATAAGCAGTAATATGGCTGTGGGGTTACGGTGAGATGTTGCAAGATGGCCGACACGAATGAGTTGTATTCACCATCCTGCCTGTGTTGTCCACTCTTTATTTTACTGATTGTGCCGCCATCCAATGAATTTGCATTTTGTTATAAGGTGATAGTTCACGTTAAGTTACTGACATTGACAAAGGCCAGGAGGCCGAAACGCGTTTGTCAATTTTGCTTTGCTTTGGGAGCACGATATGAAATAAATCATTTATTGACTTTTATAAGCCTGAGTGCACAGCATTGTCTTTGGACTGTTTGCTAGATATATATATATATATATATATATATATATATATATATATATATATTCACTGAAAAAACCATAGGTTTTAGGGACACTTATAGTTAGTTGGACATTTCACTCGTACGAAACCATAGAAATTCCCCGTTATAGTTAGTTCAGCTAACTATAACTCGCGCCCCGCAATGCACTGCTGATGACGTCACATATTACATCACTCATGACATGGTCAGTGACATCACTGATGACATCACTGATGACATCTCAAATGACATCACTGATGACATCACTGATGACATCATCCAGTGACTGTGTGTTTCTGTAAAGTTTAAATATGTTTAATATCTATAGGGAAAGGCGTATTGAAGAATGAGTGGGTGTATAAGTGTCTGAATGGATGATTTAGTACGTGAGTGACTGACTCTACAAGTGAGTGATTAAACGTATCTTACTGAATGCATGGGTTAGTGACTAAACTGTGTGAATGTCTGTATCCGTCTGTTTATTGGTGTGTAAGTGGATGCATGGATTTGCGAATAGCTACATGAGTGTCTATATGGGTTATTGATTGGTTCTCTGAGTATCTGTATGGCTGCCTGAGTGTTTGTGTGGGTGGGGTGTGTGTGACTCTGTACATAGATGTGTGAGTGGGTGATTCACTGGGTGCATAATTTCAAGAGTGCATCTGTGATGGACTGCTTGGGTGGGTGAGTGTGTGTATGGGTGTGTTAGTGAGTGAATGTATATCTCAGTGGTACATGTGCGAGTAACTACATATGTAAAAGGCAGTATATATGTGTGTTAGAGTATTTAAATGGCTATAAGTGAGAGTGTGTGATAGTGAGAGTGGCTGTTTGAATGCTGTGTGCTTGTATCAGTTATTGTATAAGAGCGTAAGAATGTGCTAGTATTGGTATGAGCAAGTGAGCTGGTGTGTGTATAACTGTATAGGTGAGTAAATGGGTGTGTGATTAATTTTTTGCATGACTGACTAGGTGTGTGAGTACCTCTATGGATGAGTGGCGGTGTGTGAGTGTTTATATAGGTGTATGAGTGCATATGATAGTCCTGTACTGAGTGACTGTAAGTATGAGTGACTGTATGGGTGAGTGAGTGGATGTGTGTGTAGACCTAAGAATCAGTGAGTGGGTATGTAGTTTTTGGTGTTGGAGTGTCTATGGTTTTGAGAATGGCAGTCTGTAATTTAGAGTGGGTGTATCAAAAGTTATATTAGGGTGTGAGAAGATGCATGAAATTATCACATGGATGATGTCATCAGTGATGTCATTTGAGATGTCATCAGTGATGTCACTGACCATGTCATGAGTGATGTAATATGTGACGTCATCAGCAGTGCATTGCGGGCGCGAGTTATAGTTAGCTGAACTAACTATAACGGGGAATTTCTATGGTTTTGTACGAGTGAAATGTCCAACTAACTATAACTGTCCCTAAAAACTATGGTTTTTTCAGTGAATTTCAAAGGTTTTTAAATGCTAATTTCTAACTATAACGTGTCTGAAACCTATGGTTTTTTCAGTGAATTTCAAAGGTTTTTTAAATGCTAATTTCTAACTATAACGTGCCTGAAACTTATGATTTTTTCAGTGAATTTCAAAGGTTTTTCAAATGCTAGTTTCTAACTATGCCTACAGAGGTAGGATATGTGAAGAAAGAAGAAAAAACGCACAGAAAGAAGCAAAAGAAATGCAGAAAGAAGCAACAGAAGTCCACAAAGACGAAGAAAAGTGCAGGAAGAAGCAAGACATGTGCAGAAAGAACCAACAGAGGAGCAGAAAGAGGCCTTGTTGCAAAATCATCCTGTGCCCACAACTTTTTCAGACGGGTACTGGTGGTAACTGACTCTGACTAACCAGAGCCAGTGCTATGCTAAAAGACACTTAGAATACAGTGAAAACACCTACATACACTAGGGAACACTATGCGTTGGGGTACCCCTGTGATTAGCATGACCTCCTCTGCAAGTCCCTAGTACATAATAGGGCAGGGGGATTAAAACTACCTCTTAAAACGCGCTACAGGGCGCGTTTGCACAGTGGTGAAGGGAGGGGGCCTGAGGTGACATGTGTGCAAACGCGCCCCGTGGCGTGTTTTAAGTTGCGGGATTAAGTCCCCTTGAATCCTGAGGGTCCCTGGGGCCCAACTAGCCCCCAGGTACCTACAGTTAGGACCACAGAGCTGAGTTGCAGAGAGGCGTTCCGAGGCCACGCACCTTTTATCACCTCTCTGCAATGCAACTCTGTTGTGCTTACTGAAGGTACCTGGTGGGATAGTTGGCCCCCAGGGTCCCTCAGGATTCAAAGGGAATTAATTCCCCAACTTAAAACGCACCACAGGGCGTGTTTGCGCACATGTCACCTGAGGCCCCGCCCCCTCCCTTCACCACTGTGCAAACGCGCCCCGTGAAGCGTTTTAAGTTGGGGGATTAGGTCACCTTGAATCCTGAGGGTCCCTGGGGCCCAACAAGCGCACCAGGTACTTCCAGTAAGCACCACAGGCCTGCGTTGCAACGCCTGTAACAAATTGTGCAGTTGTGTTTAGGTAGTGAAGAGGGTCATGCTGGGGGTAGTGTTTTAGGGTTTAGGGTAGTGAAGTGGTGTTTGTGTAGTGTAGGGGGTCATGCTGGGGGTAGATTTAGGGTTTAGGGTAGTGCAGTGGTGTTTGGGTAGTATAGGGAGTCGTGCTGGGGAAGTGTTTTAGGGTTTAGGGTAGTGCAAAGGTGTTTGGGTAGTGTAGGGGGTCGTGCTGGGGGTAGTGTTTTAGGGTTTAGGGTAGTGCAGTGGTGTTTGGGTAGTGTAGGGGGTCGTGCTGGGGTAGTGATTTAGGGTAGTGCAGTGGTGTTTGGGTAGTGTAGGGGGTACTGCTGGGGGTAGTGTTTTAGGGTTTAGGGTATTGCAATGGTGTTCGGGTAGTGTAGGGGGTCATGCTGGGGGTAGTGATCTAGGGTTTAGGGCAGTGCAGTGGTGTTCGGGCAGTGTAGGGGGTCGTGCTGGGGGTGGTGTTTTAGGGTTTAGGGCAGTGCAGTGGTGTTCGGGCAGTGTAGGGGGTCGTGCTGGGGGTGGTGTTTCAGCGTTTAGGGCAGTGCAGTGGTGTTCGGGCAGTGTAGGGGGTCATGCAGTGGGTGGTGTTTCAGGGTTTAGGGCAGCGCAGTGGTGTTCGGGCAGTGTAGGGGGTTGTGCAGGGGGTGGTGTTTCAGGGTTTAGGGCAGTGGTGTTCGGGCAGTGTAGGGGTCGTGCTGGGGGTGGTGTTTCAGGGTTTGGGGCAGTGCAGTGGTGTTCGAGCAGTAAAGGGGGTCGTGCTGGGGGTGGTGTTTCAGGATTTAGGGCAGTGCAGTGGTGTTCGGGCAGTGTTGGGGGCGGTGCAGGGGTGGTGTTTCAGGGTTTAGGGCAGTGCAGTGGTGTTCGGGCAGTGTAGGGGTGGTGCAGAGGGTGGTGTTTCAGGGTTTAGGGCAGTGCAGTGGTGTTCGGGCATTGTAGGGGGTCGTCCAGGGGTGGTGTTTCAGGGTTTAGGGCAGTGCAGTGGTGTTCGGCAGTGTAGGGGTCATGCTGGGGCTGGTGTTTCAGGGTTTAGGGCAGTACAGTGGTGTTCGGGCAGTGTAGTGGGTCGTGCTGGGGCTGGTGTTTCAGGGTTTAGGGCAGTGCAGTGGTGTTCGGGCAGTGTAGGGGGTTGTGCTGGGGCTGGTGTTTCAGGGTTTAGGGCAGTGCAGTGGTGTTCGGGCAGTGTAGGTGGTGGTGCTGGGGCTGGTGTTTCAGGGTTTAGGGCAGTGCAGTGGTGTTCGGGCAGTGTAGGGGGTCATGCTGGGGCTGGTGTTTCAGGGTTTAGGGCAGTGCAGTGGTGTTCGGGCAGTGTAGGGGGTCTTGCTGGGGCTGGTGTTTCAGAGTCTAGGGCAGTGCAGTGGTGTTCGGGCAGTGTAGGGGTCTTGCTGGGGCTGGTGTTTCAGGGTTTAGGGCAGTGCAGTGGTGTTCGGGCAGTGTAGGGGGTCGTGCTGGGGGTGGTGTATCAGGGTTTAGGGCAGTGCAGTGGTGTCAGGGCAGTGTAGGGGGTCGTGCTGGGGCTAGTGTTTCAGGGTTTAGGGCAGAGCAATGGTGTTCAGGCAGTGTAGGGGGTTGTGCTGGAGGTGGTGTTTCAGGGTTTAGGGTAGTGCAGTGGTGTTCGGGCAGTGTAGCGGGTCTTGCTGGGGGTGGTGTTTCAGGGTTTAGGGCAGTGGTGTTCAGGCAGTGTAGGGGGTCTTGCTGGGGGTGATGTTTCAGGGTTTAGGGCAGTGCAGTGGTGTTCGTGCAGTGTAGGGGGTCCTGCTGGGGGTGGTGTTTCAGGGTTTAGGGCAGTGCAGTGGTGTTCGGGCAGTGTAGGGGGTCATGCAGGGGGTGGTGTTTCAGGGTTTAGGGCAGTGCAGTGGTGTCCGGGCAGTGTAGGGTGTCGTGCTGAGGGGTGGTGTTTCAGGGTTTAGGGCAGTGCAGTGGTGTTTGGGCAGTGTAGGGGGTCGTGCGGGGGTGGTGTTTCAGGGTTTAGGGCAGTGCAGTGGTGTTCGGCCAGTGTAGGTGGTCTTGCTGGGGGTGGTATTTCAGGGTTTAGTGCAGTGGTGTTTGGGCAGTGTATGGGGTCGTGCTGGGGGTGGTGTTTCAGGGTTTAGGGCAGTGCAGTGGTGTTCCGGCAGTGTAGGGGGTCATGCAGGGGGTGGTGTTTCAGGGTTTAGGGAAGTGCAGTGGTGTTTGGGCAGTGTAGGGGGTCGTGCTGGGGGTGGTGTTTCAGGGTTTAGGGCAGTGCAGTGGTGTTCGGGCAGTGTAGGGGGTCGTGCGGGGGGAGGTGTTTCAGGGTTTAGGGCAGTGCAGTAGTGTTTGGGCAGTGTAGGGTGTCGTGCAGGGGGTGGTGTTTCAGGGTTTAGGGCAGTGCAGTGGTGTTTGGCCAGTGTAGGTGGTCTTGCTGGGGGTGGTGTTTCAGGGGTTAGTGCAGTGGTGTTTGGGCAGTGTAGGGGGTCTTGCTGTGGGTGGTGTTTCAGGGTTTAGGGCAGTGCAGTGGTGTTCGGGCAGTGTAGGGGGTCATGCTGGGGCTGGTGTTTCAGGGTTTAGGGCAGTGCAGTGGTGTTCGGTCAGTGTAGGGGGTCGTGCTGGGGCTGGTGTTTCAGGGTTTAGGGCAGTGCAGTGGTTTTTGGGAAGTGTAGGCGGTCGTGCTGGGGCTGGTGTTTCAGGGTTTAGGGCAGTGCAGTGGTGTTCGGGCAGTGTACCGGGTTGTGCTGGGGCTGGTGTTTCAGGGTTTAGGGCAGTGCAGTGGTGTTCGGGCAGTGTAGGCGGTCGTGCTGGGGGTGGTGTTTCAGGGTTTAGGGCAGTGCAGTGGTGTTCCGGCAGTGTAGGGGGTCGTGCTGGGGCTGGTGTTTCAGGGTTTAGGGCAGAGCAGTGGTGTTCGGGCAGTGTAGGGGGTCGTGCTGGGGCTGGTGTTTCAGGGTTTTGGGCAGAGCAGTGTTGTTCGGGCAGTGTAGGGGGTCGTGCTGGGGGTGGTGTTTCAGGGTTTAGGGCAGTGCATTGGTGTTCGGGCAGTGTAGGGGTCTTGCTGGGGTGGTGTTTCAGGGTTTAGGAGCAGTGGTGTTCGGGCAGTGTAGAGGGTCTTGCTGGGGGTGATGTTTCAGGGTTTAGGGCAGTGCAGTGGTGTTCGGGCAGTGTAGGGGGTCTTGCTGGGGGTAGTGTTTCAGGGTTTAGGGCAGTGCAGTGGTGTTTGTGCAGTGTAGGGGGTCATGCTGGGGGTGGTGTTTCAGGGTTTAGGGCAGTGCAGTAGTGTTCGGGCAGTGTAGGGGATCGTGCAGGGGGTGGTGTTTCAGGGTTTAGGGCAGTGCAGTGGTGTTCGGGCAGTGTAGGGGGTCGTGCTGGGGGTGGTGTTTCAGGGTTTAGGGCAGTGCAGTGGTGTTCGGGCAATGTAGGGGGTCGTGCTGGGGCTGGTGTTTCAGGGTTTAGGGCAGTGCAGTGGTGTTCGGGCAGTGTAGGGGTCGTGCTGGGGCTGGTGTTTCAGGGTTTTGGGCAGAGCAGTGGTGTTCGGGCAGTGTAGGGGGTCGTGCTGGGGGTGGTGTTTCAGGGTTTAGGGCAGTGCAGTGGTGTTCGGGCAGTGTAGGGGGTCTTGCTGGGGGTGGTGTTTCAGGGTTTAGGGCAGTGCTGTTCGGGCAGTGTAGGGGGTCTTGCTGTGGGTGATGTTTCAGGGTTTAGGGCAGTGCAGTGGTTTTCGGGCAGTGTAGGGGGTCTTGCTGGGGGTAGTGTTTCAGGGTTTAGGGCAGTGCAGTGGTGTTCGTGCAGTGTAGGGGTTCGTGCTGGGGGTGGTGTTTCAGGGTTTAGGGCAGTGCAGTAGTGTTCGGGCAGTGTAGGGGATCGTGCAGGGGGTGGTGTTTCAGGGTTTAGGGCATTGCAGTGGTGTTCGGGCAGTGTAGGGGGTCGTGCTGGGGGTGGTGTTTCAGGGTTTAGGGCAGTGCAGTGGTGTTCGGGCAGTGTAGGGGGTCGTGCAGGGGGTGGTGTTTCATGGTTTAGGGCAGTGCAGTGGTGTTCGGGCAGTGTAGGGGGTCGTGCTGGGGCTGGTGTTTCAGGGTTCAGGGCAGTGCAGTGGTATTCGGGCAGTGTAGGGGGTCTTGCTGGGGGTGGTGTTTCAGGGTTTAGGGCAGTGGTGTGCGGGCAGTGTAGGGGGTCTTGCTTGGGGTGATGTTTCAAGGTTTAGGGCAGTGCAGTGGTGTTCGGGCAGTGTAGGGGGTCTTGCTGGGGGTAGTGTTTCAGGGTTTAGGGCAGTGCACTGGTGTTCGTGCAGTGTAGGGGGTCGTGCTGGGGATGGTGTTTCAGGGTTTAGGGCAGTGCAGTGGTGTTCGGGCAGTGTAGGGGTCGTGCAGGGGGTGGTGTTTCAGGGTTTAGGGCAGTGCAGTGGTGTTCGGGCAGTGTAGGGGGTCGTGCTGGGGGTGGTGTTTCAGGGTTTAGGGCAGTGCAGTGGTGTTCGGGCAGTGTAGGGGGTCGTGCTGAGGCTGGTGTTTCACGGTTTAGGGCAGTGCAGTGGTGTTCGGGCAGTGTAGGGGTCGTGCTGGGGCTGGTGTTTCAGGGTTTAGGGCAGTGCAGTGGTGTTCGGGCAGTGTAGGCGGTCGTGCTGGGGCTGGTGTTTCAGGGTTTAGGGCAGTGCAATGGTGTTCGGGCAGTGTAGGGGGTCGTGCTGGTGGTGGTGTTTCAGGGTTTAGGGCAGTGGTGTTCGGGCAGTGTAGGGGGTCTTGCTGGGGGTGATGTTTCAGGGTTTAGGGCAGTGCAGTGGTGTTCGGGCAGTGTAGGGGGTCTTGCTGGGGGTAGTGTTTCAGGGTTTAGGGCAGTGCAGTGGTGTTCGGGCAGTGTAGGGGGTCATGCTGGGGGTGGTGTTTCAGGGTTTAGGGCAGTGCAGTGGTGTTTGGGCAGTGTAGGGGGTCGTGAAGGGGTGGTGTTTCAGGGTTTAGGGCAGTGCAGTGGTGTTCGGGCATTGTAGGGGGTCATGCTAGGGGTGGTGTTTCAGGGTTTTGGGCAGTGCAGTGGTGTTCGGGCAGTGTAGGGGGTCGTGCAGGGGCTGGTGTTTCAGGGTTTAGGACAGTGCAGTGGTGTTCGGGCAGTGTAGGGGATCGTGCTGGGGTAGTGTTTAAGGGTTTAGGGTAGTGCAGTGGTGCTTGTGTAGTGTAAGGGGTCGTGCTTGGGGTAGTGTTTTAGGGTTTAGGGTAGTGCAGTGATGTTTGTGTAGTGTAGGGGGTCATGTTTTAGGGTAGTGCAGTGGTGTTTGGGTAGTGTAGGGGGTCGTGCTGGGGGTAGTGTTTTAGGGTTTAAGGTAGTGCAGTGGTGTTTGTGTAGTGTAGGGGGTCATGCTGGGGGTAGTGTTTTAGGGTTTAGGGTAGTGCAGTGGTGCTTGTGTAGTGTAGGGGTCGTGCTGGGGGTAGTGTTTTAGGGTTTAGGGTAGTGCAGTGGTGTTTGTGTAGTGTAGGGGGTCATGTTTTAGGGTAGTGCAGTGGTGTTTGGGTAGTATAGGGGGTCGTGCTGGGGGTAGTGTTTTAGGGTTTAGGTTAGTGCAGTGGTGTTTGTGTAGTGTAGGGGTTCATGCTGGGGGTAGTGTTTTAGGGTTTAGGATAGTGCAGTGGTGCTTGTGTAGTGTAGGGGTCATGCTGGGGGTAGTGTTTTAGGGTTTAGGGTAGTGCAGTGGTGTTTTTGTAGTGTAGGGGGTCATGTTTTAAGATGCAACGCTCCAATACCTGACCAGTCTGCACTACATAAAACTGCAAAAAAACTAAAATTAAAAATTGTTTTTCACACTTTTGTCATTGGGCTATATGTGGGCTACATCTGGGTAATATTTGTGCTACATTTGGGCTCTTTTTTCACTGGTGGCCATCTTGGAAGACTTCTTTGTTATGAAGTTTCCTAATTTCCTCATTTACTGCAGTCTCCTCAGTAGGAAATGCTTTCAGTTTTTTACTTTGATTCCATCAAGAAGGCATTCAGATGTGTCTCACATTTGCCATAAATTCAGAATGTTAGCACTCTAGTTGCTCATTAGATCACTGTAGTAAAGCTACTGCTCACCAGGGAGTTAACTGGAAGTCTGCTGCTGGTATTGAAAGTGATTGTTTCAGTCTGCATGTCAGAATTTTCTAATGAAATAGAAGAGGATTTGAGATCTCACTTAAAACATGCCCTAATTTTTCTTTCTGCAGCACTAACCATAATTTCTATTTCAAAAAGAACCCCTCATTTTGTTCCTTTTTAAATTAAATGTTTTAAGTGTTACCGGTTTATTCCAATCAAGATGGCTTCAGGTGTGCCATACTTTTGTCATAAGTAAGGCTGTTAGCGCTCTAGTTGTTCTTTAGAACACTCTGGGAAGCTGCAGTAGAATACAAAGGCATCAACTGGCAGGCTGCTCCTGTTGAAATATAACAGGAAGATATTTGAGATCACACTTGAAACATGTCCTAATTTTTCTTTCTACAGCACTAACCATAATTTCTTTGACAAAATGAACCCCATCATTTTGTTCCTTTTTAAATTAAATGTTTTAAGTGTTACCAGTTTATTCCAATCAAGATGGCTTCAGGTGTGCCATACTTTTGTCATAAGTAAGGCTGTTAGCACTCTAGTTGTTCTTTAGAACACTCTGGGAAGCTGCAGTAGAACACAAAGGAATCAACTGACAGTCTCTGCCCTTGTTGGATGTACATGTTTTACTGAGAATGTCAGACTTCATTCTCACATGACTGAGAAAGATAATGTGAATTTACAGAAAATATGCTCTCATTTTAGCTTCTGGAGCACCTTCCAAAACTCTATGGGACAAGCATGTGAAAATAGTTTTCTCTCAAACATGATTCATGATCCCAGCAGAAGGTTTTTCACAGGGTAAAATCACCTTAGAACACACCACAATTCATGAAATTAGTCTGGTACCATCAACAAATGAATTTTAATGTAACTAAAGTCTGTTATCACCCTTTATAGTTCTCCTTTTGGTAACCCTCAAAATCTTTGATTCACTACAATGCATTTCAATGGGGTACTATCATTTATATTGGTCCCAAGATGGCTGCCAGCAATTCCAGGATAAAGTGCTGACAGCCAATCAGATCTCACGATGACATGTGTGGTTAGGCTCCGCCCAGATATATATGTGATTTTACTTTTGATTTTCTCAGGAACTACTGAACGGATTTACACCATTTAAGCAAAAGGCACGACACTGAACCAAGGGCTACCTCTTTGCCAAATTTGGTGTAATTCCGTTCAGCAGTTCGGGCTGTAGCTGCGACTAAAGGTTCCTATGGAAAAATGAATGGGGAAAACACGTTTTGGGACCCCCCTTTTTTCTCGGCCCCCGCTTGACGAATCACCCAGAGACTTTCAGGATAGAAGCGGACCGGAGCGCCCCAACAAGTTGGAAACTTTCGCGAAGATTCGTCAACCGGCGCCAACGTTATTTCAAATAGAATGTTGCAGATTTCCTATGGAAAATAGGTCCTCACTATAACTATCTACTGGCGACCGCCAGTAGATAATATATATATATATTTATATATATATATATGAAACCAGGATCCCAGAGAACGACCGCGGTGGGCCAAGCAAGGGCACAGACTCCAGTTGAAGATGCAATAAAGAGAATTTATTGTCTTAGCATGTCAGGATGAAGCGTTTTGACCACAAGCCTGTGGTCTTGATCACATATATATATATATATATATATATATTTACTTTAAAACAATTAATAACCCATTATTTTTAATTTATTTTAAAAGTTTAAAATGATATAAAAATACAAAATATATATATCAATAATTTAAAACATAAGAAAAAAACCATTCTATAGTAAATTAAAACATTAAGGGGCCCATTACGATACCCGGCGTAAAAAAATCCGCCAGGCATGGAAGCGGCAAAAATCCGCCCGCACACACCGTCTGAACACCAACCACGCCATTACAATTACACAAACCGAAAACCGCCATCGGCGGAAAAATCACACAAGATACCGCCCGCCATCGTCCGAGTCGGAGTCAAACCGCCCGCCACGGACGGAAACACGCACGACAACACAAAACCGCCCGCCCTCACGGCCGACACACCGCACGTGAAATTACGATCGCACCGCCATGAGCGCGGGAAAACTACAAATATACCGCCCGCCAGCGCAAACAACGCCGATGAGAATCGACACGGCAGAAGCCATGGCGCCCACGTCCCTGCACAGAAACCATCCGCTCACAAAACCAATAGCACACAACATGGCCAACAAGTCCACACAGCAAGGCACGCACAAATACACAAGCACAGTACACATCCCGAAAACACCCCCCGGACAAACAAAAACTACAAAGGCCAGAACCCCAGACACAACACACCTGAAAACAACAGACCATGAGGACACACCCACATAGGTAAGTACAAAAGCAGCACTCCCACAGACCACAACCCCTTGCAACATTGCAAACCAGAGAGGAGAGAGAGGAGAGGACACAGTGACACAGCAAGGACAGCAGCACACCACAGAAACGCACACATCACAACCACCACCACCACCACCACCACCACCAAACACCTGCACCACAAACCCCTGCACATTACACAACACACACCGCACCAGCACCACAAACACCATGGCACCACAAAGAATGCCCAAGTTCACGCCCATTGAGCTGACGGTCATGGTCGACGAGATCATCAAGGTGTACCCACAAATCTATGGGAACATGGTCCAGCACACACCACTAGCCACCAGAAACAGAATGTGGAACCGGATCGTAGACCAGGTCAATGCAGTCGGGACCCTGCCCAGGAACAGAGGAGAAATAAACAAACGTTGGAATGACGTCAAGAGCCTGGTCAAGAAGAAGGAGGGCAAAAACAGAGAGCTGGCTGCCGTCACTGGCGGAGGGAATCCCGCGCTCTTCAAGACCTTCAAAGCGTGGGAGGAGAAGGTGCGAGTCATAATACATCCGGAGATCCTCGCCGGATTAGCAGGGGAGTGGAGGCTGGTAAGTACAAACTAATGTATACCAGCACACCGCTATGTACTCACATGCACTACCACCATGCCACAGCTCCCAGGGACAAACACCCCCATGTCCAGCACACAATACACAACACATCACACACACATGCAACAGACACCACCACACACAGCCCAAACCGAACAACTGTAAGATACGTGGGGACATGTGTACACTCAGCCAGCCACGTAACCACCAACAGGTCCCCAAATATGCCAGAAGCGCCACAACGAGCACCCACCACACCCATGTGTCCGCCACAGCTGCACTAACCGACAAGTAACAGGTAAGTGGCAGGAACACAAAGTGCAGTGGGTGGGACGGTGGACAGCCCAAGTACAACACACACCAGGCCCCTAGTCCCACAGCACAGCAAGGAGGAGCATCCCCCACACCCCACAGCCACGTGTCAGCCACCGCAGTGCACAACGACAGCCGAAAGGCAGACATCACGGTCCACAGCAATCGGTGTCAGTGGGTGTCCAGCCACCCCCACGACCCACAACACCCCCACCCCCACAGACCTGCAACATGGAGCACCCCCGCTTAGAGCCATGTGGCATCCAGTACAGTGCACGCACGAACAACTTGCAGGTGGGAAACTGGACAGGGCTGGATTACTGGAGGCATGAGGACCGGAACACAACCAACACATGGGACATGTCACGTAGCAGACGAACACGCAGCACCGCCCACCGTCACGAACAAGTGAACAATGTGCACACAGACATGAACAACAGACTCACACCCCACATGACCCATCACAGACATAGCAACACCCAAGGAGCCACGTCTGCATGCACAAGCTACACTGAATATAGTACCACACGGCAGCCACTGTGCAACTCATCACACACAACCGAAACACCATTGAAGTCCTGTCCATGTAGCCCCTACTGCCTGTCAACCACACACCCCACAACTACGCCTATGTAAGACAAACAACACTAGACGCAACAGAGCGGAACAACATAAATGCACACGAACACCACTGAACCCATCAAACACACAGACACACCATGCACATACAACATACCATCCATCCCATCCGTCAGCCCCAGTCTCATGAAAGGCATGTCATCCGCACAGCTGCCACACATACAGCAGTCACGCTAAGATACATGCCCATGACCAACCATGTGCCAGAAGTCAATGAAGCGCACGACACACTGTGAGCAACAACACACAACATGGGCCACACCCCCCGAGCACTGCAGTGATGCACATGGCACAGGGCAGCACGCACACCAAGGAGATGGGACAACTGCAATACGTTGGCTGGCACACAACCATCACTCACTCATAACGATGCGTCCAATGCCATGTCCAGTAATCACAACAGACAGCAAATATGCAGGCCATGTCAAGCATGCACACACCTCAAACCATGCACTGTCATGCTGCCACAACACATGTCACGTTCGGCACCCATGGCTCACAGCATGTACCCCAAAAGCATATTCCCTCCCAAATGCGAATCTGGGGCATGGCCCCCATGTTGCCATATGCGTTCCTAAGCGTTCCATTTGAACCCCAAAAGCATATTCCCACCCAAATGTGAATCTGGGGCATGGCCCCCATGTTGCCATATGCGTTCCTAAGCGTTCCATTTGAACCCCAAAAGCATATTCCCTCCCAAATGCGAATCTGGGGCATGGCCCCCATGTTGCCATATGCGTTCCTAAGCGTTCCATTTGAACCCCAAAAGCATATTCCCTCCCAAATGCGAATCTGGGGCATGGCCCCCATGTTGCCATATGCGTTCCTAAGCGTTCCATTTGAACCCCAAAAGCATATCCCCTCCCAAATGCGAATCTGGGGCATGGCCCCCATGTTGCCATATGCGTTCCTAAGCGTTCCATTTGAACCCCAAAAGCATATCCCCTCCCAAATGCGAATCTGGGGCATGGCCCCCATGTTGCCATATGCGTTCCTAAGCGTCCCATCTGAACACCAAAAGCAAAGTACAAACCAGACCCAGGATGGGCCAGGAGCCCGCATACACCAGAGTCACAATAAGTAGGGGCACAGCAACACACCCATCGGCATGGCCAATCCGTCCCATGCCACATGTGCACAGCACACAGTCCCATTGCCAAGCACACACAACTACAAATGCTACAGCCACACACACGCCTCCGGGAAACCCATGTACGAGATTGCACGAACTGTTAATGTCAGACGACAAATACATACTTTGCCAGGTGCAACACAATAACAAATCTCATTCTCTCCACAGGTGACGAACTGCTGGATGCTGGGGATGGAGCCAGCAGCCAGCACAGCCAGCCTACAAGCCCCCAACGAGGACACACGGATCTGGAGGATCTGTCCTCCTCTTCGGACACGGACCACCAAGCAGGCCCATCTGGTGTGGCAGGGCCCAGCCGCTCCCCAGGACCCCTCCTACCCACCAACCCATCATCCAGGGCTGCTGAACATTCCCAGCCCCCTGCTGCCACTGTCGTTGCGGCCACACCCACGGTCATTGTGGCCACTACCACTGCCGCAACCGCCACCATCGCCGCACCGACCACCACCGCCGCCACCACCACCACGTCTTCGCTGGCACCAGCCCCAGCGCAGGTGGTGGCCCGGCCGACTGGATCCACCCTGGGAGCCACAGCGAGGACCGTGGTGAGCAATGTGGCTAGTGGGCAGGCCGGTGGCAGCAGGACTGGTAGGAGGAGCAGGGTCAGGGAAACGCCAGCCTCCCCTGGGAGCCATGCCCTGCCTCAAATGGCCAGAGTCCTTGGGGCCTATGAAGAGGCCCAAGGACAATGGGTCCGGTCTGCTTCAGACACGCGTGAGGTGCTGGGGGTGCTGAGGTCCATGGACGCCCGTATGGGCCAACTCGTGGACCTCATGGGCCAGCTGGTGGTGGCGGTGAGGTCACAGCCAGGGACAGCAGCTCCCCTCCGCCACCACCTGCCGGGGCGCAGGGTGGAGCAGCAGTGTCCAGTTCCCCTGCGTCCACAGCCAGTGAGCACACCTCAACCACCAGCATGTCGCAAGCAGGCACCCCCTCGCAAACGTGGAAGGGGCCGTCCGGAGTGGAAACAGATCTCCCGGGAGGACTTCGCACGCTCCAAACGCAAGTGAGGCAGCCAGCCAGCCTTCCGCCAGCCTTCCTTGACCAGCCACTGCATTGACTTG